>JAKCPI010004262.1:0-108541 GCA_023213315.1 Euborellia annulipes
TGTTCTTAATTTAAAGTAAAAGCAATAAAATCATTTTTTTTTTTAAGCAATTATTTGATTAAATCAATCATTCTTGCACATTTTTTTTTTTAAATTTTAAGAGTACCAATTCATTTTACTTGCTCATACACCCACATATTTAAATATATATATACTGATCTTCAGCGTTTTTTGCTTTTTTTTTTTTTTTTTACTGATAAAGTGATAAAGTGGGCCGCACATCAAAAAAGGTTGGAACTGGTGATTTAATCCAAACGCTTTCAGCTAAAATAAAGTCATTGCACTTCAAACAATCCTTCTAATTTGATGTTTCCAACTTTACTGTATTTCAAAAGTTAAAAAATAAAGGGATGATATTTAAATTAAAAAGGAATTTAATCGATTCGTTGATAAGCAAATTTATTGGCCTTATATTCTTTCCACTCATAATAATTTCCGAGTTTATCCCACACACATTCATTTGTTTATTTATTATTTAAATTCTCATTTCGTTTATTTATTTATTTATCATCTCCCTTTGACCAATATCTTTTGTTAATTGCAATTGGCAAATAAACACCAAAAGAGAGGGAGAGAATGGACCATCTTTTATCTCTTTCTCAATTGGCCATAAATAAAACTTAAAGAGGCCCTCCTCTCGAGTTCTTTTCATATAGTATAATAATATATCATATTTTTAATAACGACCAACTCGATAAAAAGCCCTTTACTTATTATTAGCTTTTTTTTCTCTCTTGAAATGCAATATTTCGTCAAATTGAATTATTAAAAAGAAATTAAATATAGATGATATTGGCATCTCACTTTTTCCTCAAATAAATATACCGTACGCTTATATCATTGTTTATTTTTATTACCCAAAGGAGAATTGTCTGAAATATACGTCTAAGGAATAAATTATACAAGACTTACGCAAGTCAACAATAATTTTGGTGCCGGGGTATTTAAAGCTAGCTCTTTCTGAGAATATGGGTAGCGCTGATTCCAAAAATTCCATCAGCTTTTCCCCATCAGCTCTAATTTTAGAGATATATGGAAAATTAAATTTAATAGAAAATGTGCTCTAAAGCTCTAATCTTAAAAATGTGAATATAGTTGAAATATATAGAAATAATAAAGTTTGGGCCCAATCGGAGGTTATTTAGTAGCAAAACACGGCTAAAAGCTTAGAAAAATCGAATTTTTAAGGTTTTTTAATTTTGGCCCCCCCCCCTCTCTATGTTTGATGAATATTGTATAAAGTTGCATATATAAAACTTTTTACATTTTTTAACATTTTTTGGGAAAAGTTTTTTTTAGAGTGTTTTTTGAATCAAAAATCATCCTTTCTTTATGTGAGGAGTTGTAAAGAGACCCCCAACCCCCGGGCAAAAAAAAAATTTTTCCTTAGGAAAAAAAAAATCGCCCGAAACATTGACCCCCCCCCACAAAAACCCCTCCGCCCCTTCTTGGTTTGAATAGTTATAGAAGGCCTACCGACAAGCTTCCAAAAAAATTGTATATTTTGGTAAACTGGAAGACATTTTTATAATGCAGACCTATATTTCTACACATTTTAAAATGATTATTATTGGATAACCTAGAATTTTTTGTTTTGCTGTGTTGATTGAAACTGTCCATTACATTTACAGTGCCAAAACTCGCTAATTGCAAAAGGTCTAATTCCAAAACTAGCTAATTACAAAAAACTTTACCAAAAAACTGTCTAGTTGAATATTAAAACAGTTTATTACTGGTATTTAAAAAATAATACCGACCTAGGACTTTGTAAATTGTGTTTCTAATTTATTTACAGATTTTATAAACATAATAGTCATAAATTAACTCTTGATTTTAATAAAATACAAGCTTCTCGTTTCCTGAAAATTTGTTCCTCAGGCAACTAGACACTTTTGAAAATAGACGTCTCAAAAAGAAACCTATTTATTTTTTTACCCCAAACATTTATTTTCTCAATGCTAAAATTTGAAACTACTGTCAGAGCCATTTCATTCATTTCTCCCAAATATTTTATTTTATACTTTTTTTTTTCTTTTTATTTATAAAAAATAGAAAGAAAGCGAGAAGTCCGGCTAGCGCACGTACAACTGCTAAAAAAAGGTGCAATCATTCCATACGCGCGATAAATTGTCCAACTCGCCCGTCCCTGTGACGTGTATGTGTATGTGGGCATGTATTGAGCCGTGTATGTGATATATGTGAACACGATATCTTAAAAACGAAATGAGATAGAACGATGAAATGTGTTTCTTTCACTAAAATTGTAAACCTGTATCAAATTTTGGAATAAATCCGTTGACCAGGTGTTCATATATCGGTATATCGAAGTTTGATATTTTTTTTTTTTTTTACTTAAATTTTATATCTAGTATACATTTTCTTATTTTATTTCTTTCCAAGTGAATGCACTTAATGAGCAAATTATATAAATATTAACAAAAGACCAACTACGCCGACACAGCTTTTCCCCCCACACCAAACTTCATCTAGGATACAACATCCCTCTCCTTTTATATTTTTCCTCTCTCACATTTTGTTTCATCAGTCAAAAATATTCATCAATTACAATAAGTCGCCTTTGTGTATTTAAGGTGCGCGTCTCGGGGTGCTAATTTTGGGAGATTGCGGCCACAATTTTGAAGCTATCGACCACAATTTTTTTTTTAAATTAAAGCTATTTAAAATATCTATAACTTATAGAAGCCCTTTTTTTGATTTTCGAAAAAATAATTTTTTTTTTAGATTAATCGCATTAAATAAAAGATATTTTTAAAAAATTCCCTCTATATCTTATAGATAGTTAAATTAGTAATCATTATGTTAAAAAATAATTAATTTTTTGCCTTTAATTAATTAACTGGAATCTTTCAAATGAAATGGAATAAATCCCTCGTATTCCTATGGGAAAAACTAACGCCATCTCTTGCCGCCTCGAGTAACTCGCTAGTCAATCGTCTTCTAACGGCTTTCCGAGACTGACTGTTTTCTTAAGAAAGAATCTAAACAACATCGAAGGTCACGATATCAACCCTACCTTACCAAACCCTCTTGGTAAACACAGGATTGGTACTTAACTTCGATGTTTTATTTATTTTTTTTATAATTTTTATTATAATGATATTTAATGGTTAGAAATATATGATAGAAGGATGGAGTCAGCCGAAAATAAAACACTCTCGATTCTCTGCGAACATTGAGACGCTTCGGGTGATTCACCCATCCTCAGTGAACAAATTGATATTAAATTTTACTATTTAGTTTAATCATATGATATATCAGAATATGATACTGTATCCATCCAGAATAATAGGCATGAAGAGAGAATCACAGCCAAAAGGAGAGCCTCTATCAAATAAAAACTTCAATCCTGAAGACGTTTCGGCTTTAATTACATAATGCCATCATCAGTTCTTATGAGAATATTGGCAATCTCAAGGTATACCAGGTACACCATTGAGATGCAGATAGAGTTGTCATATATAAAAAACATACAAAATTATATAAAATATAAAATTTGCACATAAAATGACTAGCATAAGTCTGCTGAGCATACATCAGTTTAGATGGCAAACTCTCAAATCATATACATTTGAGACTTCGCCACATAAACTGATGAGGATACGACATTTTATGTGCAAATTATGTATTCTATATGATTTTGTATTATTAATCCTATAACGATTTTAAATAATATTAAAATATAAAAAATTTTAAACTGATATTAACTATGTACAATTATATAAACTTAACTCCCTCTCAATGGAATTGTTCAGGGAGACAATTTAGACCCTTATTATTACAATTAATTGGTAGCCAAGATAATCAATTTTCTGAAGACAGGAAGCTAGCCTCTGACATCTATCTAGGAACAATAAGAATCACTGTAACTAACGTCCAATCCATCATAAATAATTATACTGTACATATGAAAGAGTATACAACCCTGAGAGTGTTTCTAGACGTATTAAGAAGGCATTTTTGAGAGACGTAATTCTTACAGCCCCCAGGAAATCAATTACCTTAAGGTGTCATTTATTTTTTTACACCCTTAATAAAGGTTTCAAACCATCATTAATTAAAAAAAAATCTTTTACCAAGAGAGTTGACTTAATTTCACCAAAGTGACAATATCACGTCTCTTTTTGATGTCGTCACTTGCGTTGAATCACTTAGAGAGAGAGAGAGATTTTAAGAGGCTTTCCCCTCCACTCTTAACAATCTCTCATCATCATCAACATCATTAAAATGTAGTAGCTAGCCATAGCAAAGAATCTTTTTTATGTGTTTTGAGAAAAAAAAAAACTATAATAAGCTAAAGACATCCAATCAACGAAATTACGTTAAATTAAAAAAAAGAAGAGCTTTTAATTTAAGCTCTTATTTATTTGCAAAGTTTTTCTCTTTTATTTATTTTTTTTAATGATAATATATTAAATTTATAAATAGCCTTTTGATAATGAAATATAGATTTAAAAGTTTCTTCTTTTTAATAAAAAGTTTCGGCTACAGATACGTCCTTCTTAAACGATCTCATGCATTATGAATCAACCCTCATACAAGAAAAAGGTAAGGGGGTTTGCTTTAATTTTGCTTTATTTGTTATATTTCTATTGCTTGATTTTGTAATTTTATATGTAGTCTACTTATGATATTGTGTGGGAAAAGTTTATTTTACCCATTTTAGCTTTTTACTTTCTCTTACCCTATATATGAAATATATATAGAGAGAGAAAGTATTGCGATCATGTCAAAAATTCGATGTCGAAAGAACAAACTCGGCCAAAGAGTACTAGATGGATATACATGTTTTGAGGTCCCCTGAGACCAAAAAGGCGGGTCCGGCAAATTGCTCTGTCTGTGTGTAACGATTTTTAGCATGAAGGAATTGAGCTTCCGGATTGAAATTTTATATTTAAGTTAGGTACCTTCCTGGACACTCAAATTAAGCTTTTGATCAAAATCGGTCAAAGAGTACAAGTACTTTACTGATGTGGCTTTTTCAAAATTAGCTCCGACGATTTTGTTTAAAATTCAAAAATCAATTGTTTTTTTAGGTGCTCTTTAAAATGTATATTCTCATTTTGTCCTTGAAATCTTTTGAAGCACACTAAGTTGACTTGAAAAAGACAGTGTGAATGGGTGTGTGAGGAACTGAGTGTGAATGAGAACAAAGTATTAGTGTTGAAAAAGAACACTAATGCCGGGTTGCAAGAAAACAGTTCTGTAAAAAACATTTAAAGAAGTCTGTTAGTAAACATCGCTTTTTGGGCTTTAGATTTTCGATCCTAGAATAGGACCATTCTCTATTTTTTCTGAATTAATAAGTCGACGTTTCGAGCCCCGCCTCGCTTATCTTCAAGGTGCCATGTAGTCTGTTTGATAGTAAAGTCTTTATTTTCAGTCTTTCTGAAATAGTCGAGTTCCGAATAAGGCGACGTTTCGAACCCCCGCCTCGCTTATCTTCTTTATTCCAGCAAGACTATTTCATATTTCAGTCTCTGAAATAGTCTTGCTGAAATAAAAACTTTTTATCAATGAGACTAGATAACACCTGAAGATAAGCGTGGCGGGTTTTCGAAACGTCAACTTATTTTTTGCTGCATCATTCAATTCTATTCTCTCTTTATAAATCCAAAATGCAAGTTAAATAAAAAGAAATGTTTCTCATTTTAGAATCTTTCCACGTGAGAAAGACAGCCTGTATTAATTGATAGTTAGAGACTGAGAATAGTAGCATGAGGAAACGAAACGTCGCTCTAAATAATTTTAATTTATAACACAGGTCTCAGATGATTATATGATTTGGGGAGGGGGCACTCCCAAAATAAAATAAAAAATACCCGGGACCGAAAACCTAATTGTTATTCCACTATAAATGATGCTTTACAATGGAAAGATTTGAAAATTGAACTTTTTTTTTTTGAGTTTGAGAGTGTCCAAGACCTTCGAGGCCTGTGAAAAAAGGAATGAAAAATATTTTCATGGGGGTAAAGGGGTAATTATCTAGTTATCTCTTGTTGACGGATAAACAATAGACAACCTTCTGAAATTACCACAATTGTTTAATTTAAATTCATTCATTAATCAGTATTTTTTTAATCGTAAAATATTATTTTAAAAAGTTTTTATTGAGATTCCATTATAATTTTTATATATAAAAAAAAATTAAGAAAAAAACTCCCTATAACGAAGTCGTCATTATTATATAAATATGATGATGAAGATAATTAAATAAAAAAAAAAAGCTAATTCTGCTGGAATTTTATTCCTAAGATTGCAGTGAAATAATCACAATAAACGGTGGAACTCTTTTGATCCAATGAATAAAAGAAAAAAAAAAAAAGAAAAAAAAGCTAAATTACATAACCTGTTGGGGGTTAATTTTTTTCAGCTTAATAATGTTATAATCTAGTTAAGGTATAAATAGCCCCTTTTTTTATAGGAACTAGAGTATTTACTTGCATCAAAGGCTCTTTCATTATTGAAAAGACGATAAAATCTACTTAGTTACCAGATTGATCGAACTTGAAGAAAATTTTTTATTATGATTAAATACAGCTAATGAATGAAACAGCCAGTATAAATTCAAAATATAATTTTTTACTCTAACACCCTTCCGGGGTCTTTTTAACCCTTTAGGCAGTTGATGATCCAATCAAGCGATGAAGATAAGCGCAAAAATAACGCCTTGTGTTTGGAATATTCATTAGCGCAAATTGAATCAGTATCGCTCTGATTATACGCCTCAATCATGTAATTATCTCCTATCAACACAATCGGGTTTTTTTATTTTTCTGGCTAGTAGACATATGCGCCAGGCTTAAAATTTATCTAAAGAATTCACCGTTAACAATAGTTGAAACATTCTTAAATTTAATTAAATCATCATATAAATAAATAAATAAAGCTAGGTTAAATTTTATATGAAATTTTATTTTAGCTTATGGGCATTTCGACGTTAATCTTCAGAGCTATGATACAAACTGACTATTAAAAATTCCATTTATTTATATTCATCATAGATGGCAACACTGTACCTTATTTTGCCATCTTTAATAAAATAAGATACAGTGCTGCCATCTTCGATGAATATAATTGTTTAATAGAGCAGTTTGTGTCTTAGCTCTGAAGATTAACGTCAAATGCGCATAAGCTAAAATAAAAACCTTTTCAAACTTAACCTAGCTTTTGTATTTATTTGTAATGATAATTTAATTAAAAGTTTAAAAATTTGATTTTGCATATGACCTAATTCAAGGAGCATACCTCTCTGTTGACTACTAATGGCAAAATTCTTTGAAAAATAAAAAATCTGGTGTGACTGGTCGCACAGCACACAACTTTCTCTGCCTTCGGTAATCGAAAGTTGTGAACTGTGCTGTTTTTCCAGATTTTTTGTGTTGAATATATTTAGTTACCGACAGTAGGGTACATTTGAATTCAAGATGTAAAATTTATAAGTTTTGGAAAATATTTATATTTTGATACCATAGCAACATCGGAGAAATTCCTATCTCTTTCCCTATGAAGAACAAGAGTAAAGTGGTCTTCAGAATGTTGCAATGGCAAAATGAGGATATACATTTTAAAGAGCATCTAAAAAATAATTGATTTTTGAATTTAAAAAAAAATCGTTGGAGCGAATTTTGAGAAAATCGAAAAAAACTGAAAAAGTGCATCAGTAAAGTACTTTTTAGTACACTTTGGTCGATTTTGTTCAAAAGCTTCATGTCACGTCCCATGGGGGTGCCTAACTTAAATACTAAGAATTTCAGCCTCCTAGGTCTTTTCGTTCTTGAGATATCTTGTTCACAGACACACAGACAGACAGACACACACACACACACACAGACAGACCATGTTTTTTATTTTTATGAATTAATGTATGATTGAAACGAGAATGGGGAGAGTAGTTTGAAAAATAAAATTTGATTTAATCAATTAATGTTGTACCAGGTCCTATTATATTTGAGAAAAGTTCACTTTCTGAAGAATAAAAAATTAAAAATCAAAAATTTCCATCTGAAAGGATCCAGAAACGGAACTACCTAAAAAATTTTCTTAAAAAAAAAATTTAATTACTTTATGCTTCTCCCATATTATTATTAGTTTTTGATTATTAGGCCTAACCCTAGAAAAAGCAAATACTTGTATTTAATTTTTCCAGATATTTTGAGAACTGAACAGTCCTCCCGCCTTGTAAGAACTCCAAAAAATCTTTTCACATCAAATTTTGTCAGAGAGATAACGTAATATGAAAAGTAGGTGTTAAATTTTTGAATTGATAAAATATAGGCTTAGCAAATGTTAAATTGTGTTATTGCAAACAATTTTATTTATTTCAAAAGAAAATGTATCTTCTTCTTCTATCTTGGCTTTATCCCTATGCGGGGTCGGCAAAATTAATTAATGAAGAAATGAGCCCGAGAGAAAAGCAATACCGATCCGTCTCACGGCCTAACTCTTGACTCGTATATGGTATTCTTACTATATATAAAAGAAGTGAAACTTTTCAAAATTGATGTCAATAAACACAATAGGAAAAAGGTTAATAAATTGGTCAGATCTGTTCAAATAATTAACAATGAGTAGACTTGAATAGTACTGTACAGAATTTTAAAAATATTTATTGGCCTACTTAATTTTGACTTTGATGTTTTGCATTTTTACTAGAGGAGAAGGTCCAAATTTCGGCTAGGGTCCAAATTCTGGCTAGTACTGTAATCAGTGTAAGGAGATGCTGCAATGTAGCCGCGATAGTATGAAACAACTTCTTAGGGAACGCCCATTGCATGGTTGAAGAAGCTGCGCAATTCAGTGACAGTTGTTTGAGTGGTGGTAATTTTTTCGATTTTCGACAATTGAAAACTTTTACAGGTATGCATTTTTTAATTTACTGAATAGTCTAAAACTTTGAATATATTACTCTCCATAAATAGTTGGGTTAAAGATACCCTAAGGTACCATAATCGATATAATTCCAAGCTCTCAACCGACTGTAGAATTTTTTATTAACCTCAAACCGACGCCATAGTGAAGGTCTAAATTCGGGCTACTAGGAAAAAAACAAACAAAGGACGTAAAGCCGTAAGGTCTTGACTCATTACTGGCACCCCATACAAAGAGGCACTTGCTCATTATATATATAATAAATACATCTTAAGCAAGGGCGGATACAAGGGGGGGGGGTAAAGGGGGTAATTACCCCCCCCCCCCCCCCGAAATTTGAAAAAAATACTTTTTTCTAAAAAAAATGTATTTTTAATGTAAAATTTTAAAAATTAATACTTAAAAATTTGATTTGTATTTATATTCTGGCAAACAAGTATAGAGTGCGCCTTTAAATTACCGAAATTAAGAAAAAAATTGTGTGTTGTGCGACCAGTCACACCAGATTACCCCCCCCCCCCCCCCCCCTAGAAACACCTCTGGATCCGCCCTTGATCTTGAGTTAAATATTTGTACATATTTTATTGTTTTATTCTAGTTTATTTTGGCCTAGCCCAAATTTAGACCACATCTCAAAAATTTGTGAATTTGAATATTTTTTTAAGTGATAAAAAAAAAATAAAATTAAAGGTATTTTAAAGCTTTTTAAATAGTTTATCGAAAGAAAACCTTTGAATGTACAATTTTATCATGGTTAGAGTTAATAATATTCATTCTAACAAAAGTTATAACACAAAAAGTAAACAGTAGCCGAAATTTGGACCTTCTCCTCTATATAAATTTTCTTCACGAACCCAAACTTGATATATCTAATTTCTTATTTTCTGTCCAATTCAGGACAATTTTTTCAGTATAATTCTTTTTCTCCGTCTATTAATCTCTTGTAAATAAACAACACACTCTTGACTAATGCTCTGTTCGATTACGGTACTCTACTTTCTTATAATAAAGTTTTAAATTTCCCTTTAACTTATTTTTAAATTTGCATCTTTTCGCCCCCCGAGTTTGGCGTAGTAGGTAGCGAGCCTACCTCCTATGCCAAACGTCGCGGGTTCGGACCCAGGCAGTCCGATGATTTTATTTAAGCCGTCTGGATATCAGATGGCTTAAATAGAAATGCCTGAACTCCCAATATATATATATATATATATATATATATATATATATATTAATTACAACGGTTATCGTCTAAAAGTCTTAAATGGCCTGAGTTGCCGAAAATACTGTGTGAATGTGTGTGTGAGTGTGAGTGGGAATGAGAAAAAAAGTGTGAATGTTTTTTCTTAAAAAAAAAAAAATTTGCCTCTTTGACTCAACTTCTTTTTTATTCTGGCCAATCAGCTCCATGATAGGCACATACACCCAGGGAAGGAAGCCTGCCGCTAGCATAGTATGATGATTTTATTGAACTAAGTCACTAGTACAGAAGATTAAGATTAAAATTTGAATTTTATTTAATCAGTAAATAAATCATAAAATAATTTAAGTAATACTACCGATCTATAGGAAACTGAATACAATTAAATTGATTAAAAACAATAAAATATAATAGCCCTATAGTATTAAAAAAATTTTCTTCTTTTTTATTTGCAATCGGCTGCTGAGGCCATTTATGCCCAATCGCACCGCACAATTTAAGTATAACTTAAAATAAAGTATCAGCAACATGGCAACGTTGTAAATTTTAGTGATATTCTGCTGATTTATTTGTGATTTAATATTATAAGACTTAAACGATACTGTTATTTATTAATAAATATATATTGGAGGTCCTGGCATCTTTATTCTCGCCATTTGGGTCTTGAAACATGATTTTATTTTCAATCAGAGAACGTGTTATCTTAGCAACGAACGTGGTTAGCAACGGATGACAATGAAAGTTTGTTAAATTTCATACTTAACCCCCAAATAAGCCCACGGGGCGTGGTGTAGAGGTTAGCGTGCTAACCTCATATACCAAACGTCGCGGGTTCGGACCCCAGGCAGTCCGATGATTTTATTTAAGCCATCTGGATACCAGATGGCTTAAATAAAAATGCCTGGACCCTAATATATATAAATTCATAAATAACGGTTATCGTAAATGTCTTATATGGCCTGAGCTGCCGAAAAGACAGTGTGAATGTGTGTGTGAGTGTGAGTGTGAATGAGAAAAAAGTGTGAATGTTTTTTTATTAAAAAAAAAAAAAAAACCCCAAATATTTAAGCCCTCGATTTCGGGGGCTTAGCAATGACTTAAGTTAAAAAACAATATTGATAATATAATATTAATTAACTAATAATAATACATTTTTTGGATTCGATTTCGATTTTTCTTATAAAAAACATGAACAATGTGAACTATATTTTCGAGGATGATCTATATTATATTAGAGGAGGGTCTGTCGGTCCATCCGTCTGTCACGCTCTGACCAACTTCCCGTTGGAATTTTGAAACGAAATTTTCCAGTCTTATATTAGTAGAGCTGTGTTTTTCAATCTTTTTGAATTTACAGGTTGAAAAATTCTGGCGATTCTCTTGGTTCATGACCGACAAAAAGATTGTAAATCAAAAGACTATGTAAGTTATATGATTTTCTCTATTTTGGTCAGTGGCGTCATTTCAACTTTTTCTTGGGGGGGGGGCAAACATTTTTTTTTTCTTAAAATTTATTTACAAATGGGTACTCAAATTTGGCCAAAACATATTTAATGTAATTAATTGTTTAATTTTGTACAGTTTGTATACTCGTAGATGTATTTTGGAGTATTTTATTTAGAATTATATAAAATTTTATAAAAATCAGAGCCCTTGGGGGGGGGGGCAAATGCCCCCCCTGCCCCCCCCCCAAATGACGCCACTGATTTTGGTACCTATTTCCCTTCTCAATGAAATTATGTTTTTATTATCGTGTAGAACTTTGCCTTTTTCCTTTTGCCGCCTACCCTCCGTGTAGGGCTTCGCCACCCCCTAGGGGTCCCGACCCACAGATTGAAAAACACTGTTATAGAGTGACATATCGTTATTAATATTTATATATAGTAGCCTATATATAAAATTGCTATTAATTAATCAAAAATCATGAAAATTAATATTTTGTTTCTGATTTTCTCATTTTTCTGAAATTAATATTTATAAACAATATGTATTTAATTTAGTTTATGATTATTAAAAAGAAAAAATTATTAAATTAAAAATAAATCACCAGAATATCACTAAAATTTACAACGTTGCCAGGTTGTTGATACTTAATTTTAAGTCATACTTAAATTGTGCGGTGCGATTGGGCATTAGGGGTATATTTATTTAAATTATGTTATACTAATGGCACCGGGGGACGTTCTTCTTGAGCTTATTATATAGGTTAAATTTAATTTTTATCCCCTCTCTGTATTCCGCGAGGTATCATAATGACCAGTAATTGTTCTCCCAGAAACTTGGCCTATTTTAATTCTAATAAAAATTTCTTTGAAAATATGACACATGATGACAGTTATTGATTATTAATTTAAGGTATTGTTTACATTGCGTGTTAAGAAAATTTTTATGAGCATCTTGAACGCTAACCTGTTGAACGATATAAGAAAGAGCGGAAACCAACAACTTCCGGCATATTTCCGGCTCCGTAGATGTATAATCCCCTCCTTAGAGGGTGTGCTCGCGTGTGCCTGATTGCAATCGAAATTAAAAAAAAAGTCTGCGATGTGTTATAGACTTCCGGCCGCGATTTAATCACTATTTCCTACAATCATATCACAAAAATATTATTGATTCTTCAATTATTGAACAAATAATGTATGTGTTTGTGGCTGATGATTTAATGCGATAGTGTCAATAAAAAAACACGAATTTTTTTTTTTATATATCTTCTAGATTCCCAGATTTAGTAAAATGAAAATGAGTTGATAAATTGTTTCAGTTTTTTCTTCCTTTTTGGAAATTCAAACCCCTATATATAAAAGGGTATTGTAATTAATATATATAATACCACTATTATATATAAAATAATTAAGTTTATGATAAAATTAAACTATTAAAGAGAGCAATATTCGAATTTTCATTTTGAATTAAGTATTGATTTCTCTTTTAATTATTTAATGGAGAGATTTGATAATGATGCGGGCATTGATTCTTCAGCAGGTGCTCGGCTGAAACTGTAAGCCCTAAGGGCTTCTCGACCCTTTTTTCCTTCTTTCATTTCTACAAACTCCTACCCATAATTCACCAAGATTATTCATTTTCAATCCAATCTTAACTCTTCCTTCTGTCAGTAAGCATTTGCTTTATAATAACCTAACTTTTGATATAATGCCGAAATTTTTAATTAAAATCACACCTACGCTCTTCAATTTTTTTTTTTTAGTCGCCCTAAAGGTAAAAAATCTGGTGTGACTGGCGCAGCACACAACTTTCTCTTACCTTCGGTAATCGAAAGTTGTGTACTGTGCTTGTCACACCAGATTTTTGTGTCGACATGTATTTAGTTTCCGACAGTAGGGTACAATTGAATTCAAGATGTAAAATTTATAAGTATGGGAAAATATTTATATTTTGATACCATGGCAACCATTTCTCCTATCTTTTCTATGGAGTACAAGAGTAAAGTGGTCTTCAGAAGATTTCAATCACAAAATGAGAATATACATTTTATAGAGAATCTAAAAAATAATTGATTTTTGAATTTTAAAAAAAATCGTTGGAGCAAATTTTGAGAAAATCGAAAAAAACTGAAAAAGTGAATCAGTAAAGTGCTAGTACTTTTTGGTCGATTTTGTTCAAAAGCTTCGTGTCCCGTCCCATGGGGGTGCCTAACTTAAATATAAAATTTCAACCTCCTGGCTCTTTTCGTTCTTGAGATATTTTGTTCACAGACACACAGACACACAGCACACACACACACACAGACAGACCATGTCGCGAAAACCACTTTTTTGGATTCAGGGGACCTCAAAACGTGAAGATCCATCAAAATCTCGAAATCGAATTTTTGACATGAATCCAATACTTTCTCTCTATATATATATTACATATATACATAGGTAAGAGAAAGTAAAAATGTTCTCCTTTGAGTAGCGACAAATCCAATTTAATAATCTATGTTTCAGTTAAAAATTTTCTACTAAAATATCTGCATTAAGAATAATTTATTTATAAGACAACAAATTAAGTGAATTAAAATGTAAAGGTGTAGTTTGGCAAATGGTAATGAATTTTTTTGAAAAAAAAATTATACTAATCTTAAAATTAATCATAATTATAGTAGAAAGATAAAGGATATAGTTGAAGTACACTTTCGTTTTTGTTTGTAGATGCCCCCAAATTATTTAGAATAAAATTTAAATAAATAAGTGTACTTGATTTATAATTGAATCGTTTATTTCAGAAAGCACCTAAGTGCGTTTTTTTCAACTTTCGGAAAACTAAAAAAAACTGTTTTGCAGCTTAAGTATAGGTCTAGTCTACTTCAAATATTTTTTTATCAAATCATAAACATGCTATTGGGATAATCTATTTAAAAAATTATTTTTTTTCCTTTAAGTTTTTGAGTAATTAATTTTTGAAAAAATTGCACTTAGGTGGTTTCTGAAATAAACGAGTGATTTTTTAAAAATTATTATTGAAATTAAGTCAAACCATTAATTTTTACCTGTTTTGGTATCAAAGGTAAGTAACAGACACACTTAAGTATAAAAAAGAGTGTTTTTACTATGCCTAAATCGAAAAATAAAAGTAGACTACACGCTACAGTATGTCTATATACACAGCGTATATACAGAGACGTACTGCAGTCCTTTGAGCCTAGCATTCCGAATAATGTTCCGTTTGTATTTTTCTTCGTGCACAACACCACGCCTACGCTTGGGAATAGGTTCATCATCTGAACTATCCGACATGGCTTAAGAACTATATAATGTTATATTGTATTTACATGGTTTTCTATTGTATTTATATTGTTTTGTAAAATGTTATATATTGTATATTATGGGGATGGCCTTTGGCACCCGGCTTAATAAAAAAAAAATAGCTTTTATGGTCAAGTAGCTAGGCGTTACATAAATAGGGCTATTTTTCGATATTTTTTTGCCTAAAAAATGAGGTTTTTCGAGAGAAAAACTAATTACTCGGGATTTTTTTATTTATTCTATTAGAGGATTTGTTTCTGCACCAAATGACATCTCATTTAGTCTGATTGGATTAGCCGTTCGGAATCTACAGGGGTTTAAACTTTCAAATTTTAATTTACCGCAGCGCGGTAAAATAAAATGATAGGAAAAAAATAAATGGTGAAATCTTTATCTGAAAACTCATTCTTTCTAACCGTATATTCTCCATAATTATACCTCTTAAGACAGAGGAGTTATTCAAGCCGATAAACTTTTTCGTGCATGCCCCTCTAACTTGCCTCTATAGACACATGATTTGTAAGACGTCACGTCAAAAAAAAACTATATAATGTAATAATAAACAACAAAATAACACCTAATTTTCATCGAAAACTCACGAAAACTAACTACTCAGTGTTAGGTAATCTTTGAATCAAACCACCGAGTCACAAAACACGTGATGTCTACAGGGCACGAGTGAAATTTACTGCAGAAAGAACCTAAGCGACGGCTGCGAGTCACAAAACACGTGATGTCTACAGGGCATGAGAGAAATTTACCGCAGAAAGAACCTAAGCGACGGCGCTTGGGTTCTTTCTGAAATAAACGGATTTTTTTCAAGGCTGCCAAATAGCATTGCTGATGAGGAACATTGGTTATTTCGGCACTAAAAGATGTATTTACCTTTAAATTGTACATTAGCACCAAAAACACATTTTTTGAAATTTTGTCCCTTAGGTGCTTTCTGAAATAAACGATTCAATTAATGTGTCGTTTTTCTTTGAATGATAAAAACTTTTGTTATATTGACATGTATTCTGATTTCTGACAATGAAAAAATAGATTTCTTATCATTAATTTTTTACCCAAGGTTTAAATAATTATTGATAAAAAAATTAGCAATCGTTAAGAGAATCGATGAGTCAGAGTGATGGAAAATATATAATTTTTTCAAGTGACTATTTTTTGTCAAATATAAATTAAAAGAGGGTTTCAAAAGAGTAAGTTGACACACGATAGATCTCCCAAAAAATACAAGTCAGAGTAGTGTTGTAGGGCAGTTGAGAGATTCTTTGTAACGTTCAAAATAAATAAATGTTTTTTTTTTTAATAAACTTAATCGAAGGAACAGGATGTATTCGCCGCTCGTGGATCTAGGTGAGTAAATTTTGGTATATATATATATGAAATATATATAATTTTTTTTTTTAAATAAAATTACAGTTTTCAATTATAATTTTATTTTATTTCAGCTTTTTCTTGGCCAACGGACGCGTATTACGTTTCGACTCTCTTATTGAGTCATCCTCAGGGCCTACAATAATAAATACAAGAATGATTATCTTTTGTCATGTTCAAGTCCATTATGTAATTTTACAATTTATACTTATTCAAAATCGAGATGATTTTTTGTTATTTTTTATTTAAAATATGTTAATGAATATAATTTTAATTCTATTATAAGTGTTTTTTATTATTATCAATATTTATTAATCGATTAATTCTTTAAAAACATAATTTACCTCAAAAAGGTGATAGGTTCTCCTTAATTTTAATTTTCACTTTGCAACCTATCACCTTTTTGAGGTAAATTATGTTTTTAAAGAATTAATCGATTAATAAATATTGATAATAATAAAAAACACTTATAATAGAATTAAAATTATATTCATTAACATATTTTAAATAAAAAATAACAAAAAATCATCTCGATTTTGAATAAGTATAAATTGTAAAATTACATAATGGACTTGAACATGACAAAAGATAATCATTCTTGTATTTATTATTGTAGGCCCTGAGGATGACTCAATAAGAGAGTCGAAACGTAATACGCGTCCGTTGGCCAAGAAAAGCTGAAATAAAATAAAATTATAATTGAAAACTGTAATTTTATTTAAAAAAAAAAAAAATTATATATATTTCATATATATATATACCAAAATTTACTCACCTAGATCCACGAGCGGCGAATACATCCTGTTCCTTCGATTAAGTTTATTAAAATGGACAAAAATCGCCATGGATTCTCGAATTAAATAAATGTTGTTGATTCTCATCTCCATGCAACTGTTTTAATGTACCCCTTAACAAGATGAGGAATGACGTAAGGATGTTATAAAGCAAGAACTAGTCGCAGATCGAGACTGTCTTACTACTTACTCTTACACAAGGGGGGATCCAGAGATGTTTCTCGGGGGGGGGGGTAATCTGGTGTGACTCGTCGCACAGCCCACAATTTTTTCTCAATTTCGGTAATTTAAAGGCGCATTCTGTACTTGTTTGCCAGAATATAAATACAAATCAAATTTTTAAGTATTAATTTTTAAAATTTTACATTAAAAATAAATTTTTTTCAAATCTCGGGGGGGGGGGAATAACCCCCTTTACCCCCCCCTTGTATCCGCCCTTGCTCTTACATCTTCTTTTATGTGTGAAGAAAAGAATAGCAGCTAGATAATATTTCATTTAGGCCTATTATTTTAACGTTTCGGTCTTGGTCAAGACCATCGGTAAGTTCTGAGGATGGTTCGGAAGTTTGTCCAAGACCGAAACATCAGCATCGAGAGCCTAATAAATGAAATATTATCTAGCATCAATTCTTTTCTTCATACATTAACGATTATCTTACTATTATCGTAGATGTGTGGGCCTCTGAGCTTATCCTAATTTCTAAATTTTTACTGATTAAGATTTTGTTTTTTGATATTTTTATATTATTTAATTAGGAAAACGTGCCCTAGCCAGCCAGTAATCTCTTCGTTTCATAACTAGTTTTACTCTTAAAATAACAAAAAAACTTTATTGAAAAAATATTAAATTATACATAACGTAAAAATTACAAGTATAAATGACTTTTTTTTAGATTTTATTTATAATTAAATGGCTATTCTTTAATTCCCCGTGATTAAATAATAATTAATATATATTTTTTTGAAGAGGGTCATAAATTATTCTAATTAAATTTGGAGAGAGAACAGGATTGTCTCTGGGGTGGGGCTGCGTTGTCTTGTTTGGGGCCCCCCATCTGCATCTCCTGTGTGTGGTCCCCTTTGGGGGCCCCGAGGCACCTCGCGTGCCCCCTTTCCAGCTTGGATCTCATATCGCAGCCAAATATTACATCTTTTTTTCAATTATTAAGTCGCCCCAATTTACGATGAAATAAGCTCTCTAACGTCATTAATTAATTTTATGATTCTATTAAAGCAAATTAACCTCTTGATTGATTAGTGTAGTATTTAATTAAATACGATAATGCTAATAATCAGATTTTATAATTATTTTACAACTATAGGGTTAGTATAGGCCTAGTCTCATTCTTCGAAATTTGGCCTATATGCTTAAGAATTTTGTGTCAGTTTTATAATTATGATGATATAAACGTCTCATTTTTTTTAACATCGTTGAACCAGTTTTTATAATTTTTTTCGGATGTATAGGCTATTTTTCTATTAGCGGGTGGACGTTCAACATGTTGGTTTCTCGGGGCCACCCATCCAAGGTGCTTGATATCTTAACGATCTTTTGCTCTATTCTCCATCCAGGCCCCTCGGTCCTTTTAGTCCTACCTCCATTGATACATTTTTGTACAGATCTAATTACATAATAATGGCTGTTTACTGATTTTATTATTTATTATATGAAAGAAAAGCCTTGAGTTAAGATTAAAAGCCCTCATAACCTACATTAAAAAAAAAACATTACACGGCTATTTGCCCCTGGTCCAAATTGATATGTTCTATGTTTTAAATAAATTTCATCGATAAGGGTGATAATGAAGCTTTACCTCTTGCTGGAAATTTTTTTTATATACTCTAAAGTGGCTCTAATTTTGAATTTTCAAGATTTTTTTAAGGCGTCACCCCTTAAAAATATGAAGATAGTTAAAATACATAGAAATATTCCAGTTTCAGTTCTGAGATGATTTTAGTGGTCCCAAACACGTCTAAAAGTTTTTAAAAAAATCAAAAAATTTTCAGTTTTTTTAATTTTGGACACCCCTAAAAATGTTTTACCATCTCTGAATGCAAAAATCGCGTATTTACGATTTTGATAACTTTTTTTTTTATTATTTCGTTAAAAATTAATAGATTTTTGGAAAGTTGAAGAACTATAGAATATAGTAAATATTTGGTTTTTTCATTCAGGGATCTGAAAAATTGTATTAGGGGTGTCCAAAGTTTAAAAAAAAAACTCTAAAAATTCTGTTTTTATAAACTTTAAGCCGTTTAAGGCACCACTGAATATTAAAATGTATTTAAATTTTAAATTTTTGGAATTCTATAGCCTATTAACATTTTTTTTGGGGGGGGGCGACATTCTTGCATCTGCGGGGGGGGGGGCGCTAATCAATGTATTTACACCTCTGACTATATTTAATTTAATTAAAATCTTTACAGTTTATATACCAATAGATATATTTTGAAATATTGAATTTTATTTAAAATAATTTAACATTTAAGAAAGATCAGAGTCCTTGGGGGAGGCAAATGTCCCCCCTCGTCTCTGATTTTTGTGGTATCCACATAAATTTTATCCACTCAGTTGCTATCTGTAAATGAATAGTGAATCAAAACGCCTGGCAATTAGAAGTAACATCTATGATATACATGAGAGTTTACTCTTCAAAATTCCCCCACCCTTAATTAATTGCTGAAGGCTAGTATTTAAATATATTAATAGAAAAGCATAAAAAAACAAACAAGTTTAGGTTCTTTATGGAATACCAAATAAATGTAGATTGAATTGGAACGCGATCGCTTGCATGTTTCGTTCAGGGTTAAGTGCTCTTTTCTAATTATTCAAATAGCTTTAGTATAGGACCTTTTTTTCGAATAATCTTTTTTTTTCATATTCTAAGTGGATAGAATCAGTTATTAAAAATAACAATTTGGCGTCGACATCAAATGTTGTCACTTTAATTGCAGGACAAATTAGCTTACTCGACTAAAGAGACATCTTTTCCTCGTAGAGTATGAATGTCCAATTAAGCTAATGAACTAGGATCGATGACTAATTAAAGTTAGCCTATCAGTATAATCTCACCCACCCCCTTCCTTATACACAAGGAATATTTTATATATATGTATATGGTAGTTTTAGTAATTATTTCATTTTCTACTTAAGTTAAATTGCGAACAAAATTATTGATGACTGTTTGAACTGGGTTATTAGTATATAACATAAATAAATATCTTCTTGTATATAAAATCAACAAAAAAAAATCGGATTTTTTTTTAGAAATGATAAATAAAGCCCTTTCAGCAATTATTTTTATATTTTAAAAAATTTTTAAGATAAATATGTTGCGACTCTGAAATTATCTATATTTTCTATACTTATTATAGGCCTACATCAAGGGCGGATACAAGGGGGGAGAAGGGGGTAATTCCCCCCCCCCCCCGAGATTTGAAAAACACCTTTTTTTCGAAAAAAAATTTATTTTTAATGTAAAATTTCAAAAATTAATACTTAAAAATTTGATTTGTATTTATATTCTGGCAAACAAGTACAGAATGCGTCTTTAAATTACCGAAATTAAGAAAAAATTGTGTGCTGTGCGACGAGTCACACCAGATTACCCCCCCCCCCGCCCCGAGAAACACCTCTGGATCCGCCCTTGCCTCTCCCCAAATTTGAGTAATAGAATGAATTGGCATAAATAAGTTTACAAAATATTACACAGTTAAATATTTATCATCTATTTAATGAGTTTTCTTTTATCTATTTTATGATAACCCAGGAATTCCCCTGATTGTTTCGTAATAATGACAAGAAACATGAAAGATCAAATTTTTAAGGTATACAATTCAGTTGCGTGTTAGGGGCTCCTCTGTCCCATAAACAAACTATTAAAATTAATAATTAATAATATGGACAAAATCTAATTTTATCAAAAATCGTTACTTTTTTGAAAAAGCAGTTATTATATAAATATTTAAGTTGTTAAAGTGATTAGAAATTTAAAAAAAATTAGGCATTTACATTTTCAATGAACCCACTTGATAAGCTTTTCTACCCCAGAAGAAAAATAAAAGAAAAAAAAATAATCATCAAATTAAATCAGATATTTCCCCTCTAATTAACTTTTTATTTATGTATTTGCTAAGAAAAGTGCTTTTTTTTAACCACACTCTATTTTTGTTTTCTTTAATTTATAAAAAATTATCGAAGGCTTGTTTAAGATAAAATGAACTATTTAAATTATTTTCCCTCTAATAGGTTTTTTTTTTTTTTTTTTTTTAGTAGCCGCTATATAATCTCCAACCCCAGCATTTGCTGTTTGTAAATATTTAATTCGCTAAGAATCGACATCTATAATTCATTCATCGGTCATAATAAAAACATTTCAAGACAAGACTTAAAAGAAAGTGTAGCGTGATGAAAAAGAATAACCTCCCCCAAACCCGTCGTTTATACATTTTTTATCAGCCTAAGAAGAATAAGGACTTCTCAATAGAAAATCCTCCGAACCGATTATTAGACCTTATTCAATATTTTTTTTTCTAAATTTATTTTTATGATTGTGTTTAAAAATTAAAGAAAGACACGTACGTCAATCATAGTGATTTTTTCCACCCATTGGGGAGGGGGGAAATTAATGATCTCTTTAAATTAAGACCAAAATACACACCAAATGGGGTAGAGGAGTAAATTTGTCATAGCCTTTGTGTCTTTATTGATGTTTTATTGTGACAAGAGAGTAAGACGGATTTAACGAGCACTTTATTTCAATTGATTTCGTATGTATTTCCTTTCCATATAAATACATCTCTGATAATATTTTTTACTTTCTCTTACCTATATATTTAATATTTAGCGAGAAAGTATTTCGATCATGTGTCAAAAATTCGATGTACAGTGAAGGACAATATTATGTTCCATGCGTTTTCTAGTTGTGATTATTTCATTGTTTTTATAAAAGAAAATGAAAATATTTATTGGAAATTATCTAGGTTTGAACCATGAAACGTTTCCATTAAAAAATAAGTTATATAATATTTTTTTAAAAACAATGAAATAATCATATGTAGAAAACGCATGGGTGGGACTTATTATTGTCCCTCACTGTACATGTTGAGGTATTTCATTCAATTTATTTATGAAATCGGGTCCATCATTTTAACCTAACTTGTACTCTTAACTGATGTGGAAGCAGTGGCGGATCCAGAGGAGTTTCTCGGAGGGGGGGGGTAATCTGGTGTGAGTGGTCTCACAGCACACAATTTTTTTCTTATTATCGGTAATTTAAAGGTGCATTCTGTAGTTTTTTACCAGAATATATATACAAATCAAATTTTTAAGTATTAGTTTTTAAAATTTTATATAAAAAAAACAATTTTTTTCGCAAAAAAAAATTTTTCCTGAAATCTCGGGAAGGAGGGGGGGGGTAGTTACCCCCCTGTATCCGCCCTTGGGTGGAAGCATTCGTAGCTCAGCACCATCTATGAAACGTAAGTCAAGTTTGGAAGCCTTCCAAAATAGCACCTGTTCTATGAGCCACTAAATATATTTCGACACAAAAAAACAATCTGCTGTGCTCTAATTCACACCAAATTTTTTCATAACTTACAATTTTCTAAATCAAATAACTATTTTTCTTTAATATAAGTTTCAACATTAAATTATCTTTCGAATTAATAATTTAGTATCTTTAAATAATTAGACTTCTAATAATATATTCTTTAAGAATACAAGGATAATTATCTTGAAAACTTTTTCTTTGATTTCAGATTCTGCTTTTTTTACTTTTCGACGGCATGCAAATTAATTGTAAGTTGATATAATTATTCATTCATTATTCTAATTTATGAAGTTTTTTCAAATTAAAAAAAAAAAAAATTGAGAAAATTAAATTATTCCTCATCAAGGACAGTCTAGTTAATTACGCAAAAAAGTCTGATAATAAGTAATTAGAGTGGTATTACTAAAAATAATGTCTAAAACATGATAAAGCAATATATAGATGTTATATATGACTCCATATATTTATTAAAGTCACTTATTCGTATAGATTCATGATCGATTTTTTATTTTTATCAATCTAGATTAATAGTCTATAAATATTTTATATATTTTTATTATTCTTATATCATTGATAAACAAAAAAATAATATTTGATTGACATTTTGATTTCAAAATTATCGTGATGTTTATAATAATAAACAAGATAAGTTTTCAATATTTTAGAAAAAATATTATATTAGCAGGAAAATTGGTTTACGAGTATATAGATTTTGTTTAGCTGGGTCTAGGGCAGTCGATATGGAAACAGCATTAAGAATTCTCCAATTAATCTATCTTTTTTAACCCTTCATGGCTCATGGCTTCGGCTTAAGGGTAAATAAAAAAAAAAAATCTATCTAATCCTCAAGCATACATATTTTTTTTTTGTTTTTCTAATTTAGAAATTTTTGTAAGAAGAAGAGATGTAGAAGGAATTTGTAAAATTATTCTTCATTCATAGTGCTTGTCATAAGTTTCAGAAATTGGTTCATATTTAGTTGCTGGAAGGTTGAAACCAAATTGGCAAACAATTGACCAAAGAGGATCGAAAAAAACCATGAATTTGTCAAATGGACTGTCTATCTTCTAGGAAACAAAATCTAATAATTAATTTTAAACTGGTAACCGTTGGCTCTAGTTGAAACATTATGCTTTAATAGGAGAATTAAATTCACAAGGTTTTCTGTTTCAATAATATATTAATTTGATATTAACACTTTATACGTATTTCGACACCATATGTGTCATCTTCAGTATGTAATTAGCTTCTGAAGATGACACATATGGTATCTAAATACGTATAAAGTGTTAATATCAAATTAATATATTATTGAAACAGAAAACCTTGTAAATTTAATTCTCCTATTAAAAAATCTAATAAGTTTAGTTTGGAAATATTTTAGGGCCTTCTATACTAAGGGTCGCGGGTTCGGATCCCAGGCTTTTATTTAAGTCATTTGGGTACCAAATGTCTTAAATAAGAATGTCTAAACCCAAATATATATATTATAAAAATAACGGTTATCGCATAATGTCTTATATGATCGAAAAAAATGAAATTCTTTTGGGGTTAACGATTTGGTTATTATTATTGACCGAGGAGAGAGGTCTGAAAGATATAAAAAATCTGCTTACGTAATAATTGTCCCCTTATTGAATCATCTTCAATCGCTAAAATAACATTGAAACCATTATTCTGGACATTTAAATCTAAATTTTTTTATTCTATTTATTTTTTGCCTTACAAGCAATCTTAATTAATTAAAAATATTAAAAGAATATCACAATTTTTAGTAATTTCATAGCATTTATTTATATCTAGGATTCTCTTAAGAAAATCATTTTATAAAAACTAGAAATACCATCCCTTTTGTTAATTAATAAAATATTATCGATTTTTTTCACATTTTCAATATCAGAGCAAATATTTCTATTTGAAAAATGAAAATCAACTGACCTGTATGTATATAGGTGTGTTTTTTCATGTCAGATTTCTGGTGGAAGCGCTTTCCGCAGTACTGGCAGGGATAGGGCCGGGTATCCGAATGGATCAGCAGGTGCGTTGAGAGGGTACTCGACCTCTTGAACGATTTGCCGCATTGCTTGCACTGTAAATCAACCCATCATCATTAGGGAGTGCGAGATAGAACATCATACATAGAGAATAGTTGCAGGTGTTCTGTTTAGTTTTTAGCCAGGAAATGAACTCTGATGGGACCCGTTACCTATCCTCCTATCCGGATGTCGTGATAAGATAGTAAGAGAGGACAACAAATAAGAGACCCACCCAAAAAGGACTCTTGTTTTAGACGTTGATTATCTATATAATGTTTATTTTCTCAGATGAAAAAAGACAGGAGGACGAATGTTGATCCAGGGAATGCGGGCTAGATGACGTCACTAAGATATATCTGATCTTGTTAATTATTATTAGCCTATAAAAATTATTCAACTCTCGATATTCAAATACAGTAGTTTTAACGAAAACGAAATTTGGGTTGTGAATCACTTTCTAATTTTGATTTAATTTCAATAATATGAGTTGAAATATATAGATTAAAAAATTGTTCCCTTGTTATTCGATTAATATATTGAATAATCACGAAATTTTATATTAATTTTAAATAAGTCAATTTACCTTATTAGGATATAATTTATTTTAATCTTTTTTTTTGTGAATTTATGGGATTTGTGATAAGAGAGGATTTTGAATTTAGTAAATTTTTTCACCCTTCCCCATCATGAAGCCCTCAGGCCTTGCGATGGTCTGATTTTTCTCTATGCCGTGTTTCTTTAAAAATAAATTTGGCGACTCCAGATAAGAGAGGAGAAAGTAATTAAAAAGTAAAATGAAACTTTGATAGTATAAATTTAGTAAATTAGATAGAGTGGGTTGCACTATTTCTAAATAATTAACAAACGACAGGAGAGATAGTGTTTGAAAATAAAGTACGGTAATTATAGAATCGAGAGATGGGAATATAGATACTCAATTAGATTTCGGATAACTGCACATCTTCGACCTCTATCCTTACTTCACTAAACTATTAATACTTCAATAAATAATGTAAAAGAATTTACAAGGACATAAATAAATAAAAGATAAATTGTGTCCTGGTAAAAGAGATTTAGACCCCCCGTCCCTATTTATTTGAATTGATTGGTATCCAATTGAATTAAAATAAATTTTGTCGCCTGGGACGGGATTCGAACCCCCTGACCTATGGTATCAAAAGCTAATATTTTACCTCTTAGCCATAGGTCAAGGGCTTCTCAAAAATATGTCTAATAAAATAACAAGTTGAAATCCTCTAAAAAAAATATTACTACAATTACAATGAAACCAATGATTTAAAATAATAATAAATTTTATTTAATGAGAATTTTTATCATTTATCAGGATGATTAATTATACTATAATTAACTAACTTTTTTTTTTGAATATATAGCTCTGACTGCTCTTTTGTACTATTTAAAATTTGATAATGTAAAGTAATAAAATAAACAAGCCCAAATTTGACAAAATTTATTTCTATGATAGGCAACTTACTGATTTATGAATCTATTTATAAAATTTTATTAAAATAAAAAAAAAAAAACTAGCTAGTTCATAGACATTAATTTAATAATATATAAATCCTATTTTGATAGGTAACGTAATTTTATAGGATGAGACAAATTTTTTTAAGGGAGAAAGAGAGAGAATCAATTATTCCTTTAAAAAATCGTTCAAAATTGGTGTCTATTTATTATTTAAGAAATCAATACATTATAAAGTTTATAGTAATGAGATTTCTTCAAATTCCTCTATTAAAAAAATCATCGAGGGATTTTGAAATATTTTATTTAATAGAATTACGGGTCAAAACTACCGGAAATAGATCTGTGATCTAAATAGAAGAGCAAAAAATATTTCATTTTAAAAAATATCGTTTATTTACCCCAGATACTTTTATCAATTCGGGGCAAACGGTAAAGATTTGCTTTCCAAACCGCCCTCTGTGCAAATATTTTTTTTATCTCTCATTAAAAGCGCATCTAACTGTAAACGAAATTTTTTTTTTCTTGAAGATAAACAGGAAATTTTTTTTCATTTGTTAAATAGACTATTTCCTTTATTTTTTTTCATATTAGATAAAGAAGTTTTAAAAACGTCTCGATGGGTCAAACGATAAAAATATTGTTAGGCAATTTATTGCCTAGGAATCTTTCTATATTTTCAAAGTTTATTTTATTGTGTATCGATCAGATCTATGATCCCTGGGATCCCATGGATCAATCTCACATGAAATTTATTCATTAGCTACTCACTTTATTATCAACCTATGAGGAATAAAATTTCATCCATCAATTAGTAGGCCTATAATTATACATATATAAATTTGCCTTTGCCCTTTTTAATCAAAAGTTTCTCATACCTGAAAGGTGCGCTCTCCGGAATGAGTAGTGCTCGTTGTTGTTGTGGCAGGGACACGTGTTGTGGGTAGAGGGGTAGTTGCAACGGCAGCGGGGGGCGCTGTAGGCGTAGTTGGGGCTGGGGGTTGCGGATGGGGGGATCTGGCCGTCGCCGTCGGCGGCCTCCAGTCTTTACAATCATTACTTTTCTCTTCTTGTTCACATAAACTTCCCGGCGACCAGATATTCAACCGTCGTGGTTTTGTACAAAGGTTTAATGGCGCTTCATCATCTACAAAATAAAATAAAAAAAAAAAATAAAAAAATTAGTCATATTATAAAAATTTGTTTAACAAATTAATTTTATAATTTTCTCAACTCCGTTTATTGTCAAAATTAAAAAAAAATTCAATAATAAAATATGTTAATGAGATTCTAATTAAAAACATTTTTCATTATCATGCCAAATTGTGATGTGTTAATTTCAAAATACAAGCTTAACATAAAATGATGGGATTCTTTGGTGTCTTTCTCTCTCCTCTCTTTGAATTAATCATAGATGGATATGGATATACGTCGTGTCACTATAAATTAATGATAACATTAAAAAAAACATGCCAGGATAGGTTTATTTATTAAAATAAAAAAAAACTAAATAAATTTATATAAGTAATCAAGAATGTTTTAACCTGAATAAGTCAATCATCTGGCCTTAAATGATTAAGAAATTGAATTTTTCACATTTTTTTCGTTTTTTTATCTATTTTTCTTCGTATCATGGGGGGATAAGGCCAAACTAAGGTTGAGTCTCATGACCTCTCTCGGGTACGACTCTTCATATATAAATTAGCTAGGACCTAGTGTGATTTTTAAGATTTTCCTGAATTAATAAAAAATTAATAAAATAAAAAATTTATTCCTCAGGAGTTCACGACCCAATAATGGACACAAATATTTATTTACGTTGGAAGATTTTTGAACAAATTTTAAATATAGTTAACATTTTTAAATTAAAATATATAAATAAAAACACTCAGTTATTTGTTTCAAATTGATTGGTTAAAATAACGCTTAATACGTACTGGTCTTCATTTTTAACCAAAATTTGTCAAAACCTCTAATAATCGAAAGCTATTTAAATTTTCAACAAGAATATTTAAATAGAAAAATGTTGTTGGATTCTTTTTTGTTTTTAGTAAAAAAGATATATTAGTTTATTAAAGACTATTAAAGGTGTAGAACAAGGGCGGATACAAGGAGGGGTAATTACCCCCTCCGAGATTTGAAAAAAATTCTTTTTTTCGAATAAAAATTTATTTTTAATGTAAAATTTCAAAAATTAATACTTAAACATTTGATTTGTATTTATCTTATATTCTGACAAACAAGTACAGAATGCTCCTTTAAATTACCGAAATTAAAAAAAGTTGTGTGCTGTGCGACCAGTCACACCAGATTACCCCCCCCCAGAAACACCTCTGGATCCGCCCTTGGTGTAGAGTCTATATATATAAGAAAAAAAAAAATTTATGATCCATCACTTGAAAAATACGCTCTAGCTAATCTCTAGAATTCAATTTAGACGTCAAAGATGAACAATTTTAGGGTATAAAATAAATTCATCATTTTATGCTCACCTGTTCTGGATATTTCAGGCGTATATCCTCTCTCGATTGATCCCACACTCCCAGGGGAATGAGGCTCATCCTTTAATCGTGTTGAGTTCGGTGTGTGTTGTTGTTGCTGTTGTTGTACTAAAGGACCATATGGGAAAAAAAGAGGGGGCCAGAGATAGGGTGAGTATGGCACCGAAACTAAGGGACTCATTGGCACAGCTCCGAGAAGCATGGCGCCTGCCGCTTCTGCAAACAGAAATACAACCAAGCTATTTAATTGCCTTGCATTGAGGATCGTTAATTTTTAATCGGTATTAGGCTATTGTCTCTCATTTGCTAGTTAAAATAGGTATATAAAAACCATTAATAGTAAATTCTTAGAAAATATCTAGTTGTCCAATTTATTTTGATACGTTTTGTAATATTATAATAGCTACAACTAACAGGTAATTATTCTTTAGCTCGTTGGAAAACAACATTTTGATGAATTTGATAATTTCGTATAGCTTATTTTAAAAACAAATCTAAAAGTTTGTTAGTCTTTGGAAAAATATATTTTTTAAATTAATTTTAAACTGGTAACCGTTGGCTCTAGTTGAAACATTATGATTTAATCAGAGAATTAATTTCAAGACAATACAAGTTTTTTTATTTCAATAATTTATTTATTAATATAAACACTTGATACGTATTTCGACACAAGATGTCATCATCAGAAGTGAAATACATACTTAATGTTTTGAACTACAATCGCATTTTTTTCTTTTTTCACCAGAGTGGAGGGAGGGAGGAGGGTGGGGGAAAGAGAAGGGAATTTTTCCGGGAAGGTCGAGCTTGGTGATGAAACAATAGCCCATAGGAACCACATGTAAGTATTCTTTTCAAAAATGTTAAAAAAAGGTGTTTGGTTCAAAATTAACTAATTCAGTCAAAAAAGGTCAAAATGAATATGAGAAGTTAATTTTGCTTCAAATACCTTTGTTTAACATTCTTGAATAGAATACTTAAAATTCTCTTATGTGGTTCCTATGGGCTATTTCATCATCAAGCTCGACCTTCTCGGAAAATTTCCCTTTTCTTTACCCTACCCTCCTCGCTTCCAAAACTCTCTCGACTAACCAGGTGGAAAAGAAGAAAAAATGCGATTGTAGTTCAAAACATCACTCTTGTGTCGAAATACGTATCAAGTGTTTATATTAATAAATAAATTATTGAAATAAAAAACATTGTGTTGTCTTACTTAAATTTAATTCTCTGATTATATTTTTTAGACAATAAAAGTGTTCTCAAATTATTTTTTATGCTAATTATTTTTATAACAAATTTCTTAAATTTTTTTTTTATTTATTCAACCCGCTTAAACCAAAATTTTATTGATATCAAACAATTATCTATTGTTACTGCTATTGTTGTCTACTGCTAGTTAAAAGAGATGCAGTATATTATATAGCAAAACCAATAATAACAATACATGTTTTAGAAGTTTAATGGTTTTGTTGATAATACCAATAGTGAGCATTTGTCCAATTTATTTTGGTACGTTTTGGCCAAATTTTCCTGTTTTTCCTGGCTTTTTTTTTACTGCCACCGGTGACCTATTGATTAGGGATCTAGTCAGTCTATTTTAATTTTGATTTTCGTCTTTTCTTTTTGTGTGGCTAATCCCCCACCCCCAAATGTTGAATCAATTTTTTTTTTTATCAAATTTATATCGTTAAAACTTACTTGACAAATTAAAATATTTTATTTATTATAACCTTAAATTAACTTAATTAGGTAACTAGAGTAGTATATTCATATAAAATGTTAAATAGGCCTATTTACGGAAAATGTATAGGCCTAAGTAAATAATCAAATAATTTTAAAAAGATTATAGCAGCGTTTTCCAAAATTTTTGGACCGCGGCTGTGTACGAAATTTTTAAAATTTTTTGAGACCCATCTTATAAAAAGAAAAAACATTTATTTATAAAACAAATTTTATTTTTTTGCTAGGACCCAGTGCTGGGTCGCGACCCCTTTGAGAAACGCTGGAATAGAGGATTCCGAATAAAAATGTTTAAATTTTAAATAAATTCTAAATAAAAATTTCAATTATAAATAAAATTATATTTAATTAGTTCTTAATAAATCTTAAATCTCATAAACTCCTTCTAAATCTCGCTCGGTAGTCAGATCTCTATTTTGAAAAATAATTATAAACATCCTTTGATTAATTAAACATCCCGAATCTTAATTATAAAATAGAAAAATTAATATTTATCAACTCTTATTTTTTTGGTATTCTTCATTTATTGACCATAATTTTTTTTTTTTTTTAATTATGAAATTTTTTGAAAAGATTTCATTTTCTTTATGGCCTTTTAATGTGTTATAGAGATGAAAAGCTATAACTCTTTGAAACTCTCCATTAAAAAAAGTAAATAAAAAAAAAATATTCGAGAACGTGCCAAAAGATTTTGAACACACATTAATCTTCGGTACCTTTTTAAATCTCATAGTTGAGTATTGTTCCTCTTATTTCTTAATAAAACTGAAACCGACTCGCTTCCAGACATTTTATGTTTCCTCTGGAATTTGTTGTTTTTTATTTTTGTTGTGATTTGATTAAAATTGTAAAACTTTTTTTTTATTTAATAATTAAAAAAGTCGTCCTTATTTTAATTATTATAATAATAATAACTCATTTGCCTTGGGTAATTATTTTTATGCACTCATTATTTTTACCTTTTGTTAGTTAAATATTTTTTCTAAAAAATTTGTAGTTTTAACAAAAGAAAAAAGCTTAGAATTTATTTTAAGAGTATTATAGTATTGGGGATTACTTGGCGAAAACTAGACAACATTTTGTTTCGGCTTAGTGGTTATTTTAAATGATAGATAATTTCATTTTATTATTATAATCAAGAAAAGATAGCTTTTTTTTTTTTGTTTAAAACATTTTAGATGACAAATTTTTCAAACAGGTTTCTATTATCATAAATGTGATATTTTTTAAAATTTTAGCAATGCAAATTTTCATTGAAAATGATATTACAAGAGAAGACTGTGGAGAAAGAGAGAGAGGGAAGAGAGCCGCCATGTTGAGGGCAGCTGCCCTTTTAGGGAATCCCTGTCATTTGGGCTTCTCCCCCTGGGAAACCAAAGAGGGGAGCTCACAGTTCAGCTCATCCCAGCCCCCTTCTTTATCCCATAATAAATCCCATTGGCTTGAAACAAGCACACCGATGACGTCATGTGTGTCATGGCGTCATCTGTTTGATGCATTCGGCCAAGGGGGGAAATTAATATTGGCCAAGCCGGCAGGTGCGAGAACACCCGGAATTTCAAAAATATATACAGGAAAGATGACACAAAATTCAACTTTTATTTTTTAATAGAGTAAAAAAGTTATGCTATTGTTTTTTGTATAATAAGACCCGAATAAAGAATGACCATCGGTCACATGCAAATAGAAAGAATAGGAGTTAGAAGGTGAAGGAACTTATTTGTTAGAATTTCAAAAAAAAATAATTTATTACCCTAAAGCAAAGAATAGAAAAAAAGCCGTCAGTATTTTCCTTTACACCTTTAATATTATTATTGTTTTAGTTCTTTGTAATGTTTCAACAAAGCTTAGTTATATATAATTTTATGACTCTCGGTACTTTGTATAAAAATTCTTTTTGAACCGACACTGAAGTAGTTCTTTGTTTGACCTGTAGAGTCAAGGGTTAGAATTTGGAATAGACAAAGAATAAACAAATAATTCAGGGCAACAAACTCTGAAATAAATGCACCAAAGTGCGAAAAGCATTTTTAGTCGAAAATTTTTTATGAAAAAAAAGACAAGAAATTCTTTAAAATGATAGAATGATTTAGAGTACATATTGAAAATGGAAACGGTGGAAAAAACTATAAAATTACTGAGCTTGTATTTATATGTGGAGTTTCACTGAGGTATGAGAGTAAAAACATCAAATGTAGATTATACTCTATATATTTCGGAATATTATCCCAGTTACAAAAAACGAACTGAGATAGTGAAAAAATACGTGCTTAAATGGTAAGGGTTAGTGGAGGGAGAGAGGGGTAGGATGCATTGTGTTGAATGGGCTTGTGAGGAACTGAGTGTTTCTAGGAAGGGATTTAATGATTGAATAAATGGTGGGATTTTTATTTAAAAAAAAAAAAAAAAAAATTCGTAATTCTATTTTTGTTAACTATTTGTAAATAAGTTCAATGCACTTTGCAAAATATGTTTAAAGACAATATCCCCGTCTTTCATTCATTAAATCCCTTCCTAGAAACACTCAGTTCCTCACAAGCCGACTCAAGACATTTTGACTCCTACCCTTCTCTCCCTCCACTAACCCTTACCATTTAACTAGTGATCAGAAGTGGACTTTGAATTGGGTATAGGAGACTTTGCAGTTAAAGAATTAAATAAAAAACTTTTATTTAATTGTTAACCGTCGACGTTTCGGTCGCAAATCACGACCTTCCTCAATACGATTACCATTTAAGCATGTATTTTTTCACCCTCTCAACTAGTTTTTTGTAACTCCTGAAGATGGGATAATATTCCGAAATTTATCGAGTATAATCTACATTTGTTGATTTTACTCACATATCTCAGAGAATCCCCACAGATAAAACTTCAATTTAAAATGTTACACCTAAAACCCACACCGCAATCTTTAAATTTAATTATTAAATTACTAAAACGTTTTCGACTCCTCTCTCCTTATAACAAAGTAAAAATTTATAATAATAAGAGTTTAACAATACTTTATTAGTTAAAATAAAATAAATAAATACTTATGATGGGACAGATCGTTAAGGTTATAGAGAAAAAATACACCAGCGGTAATAGAACTTGCCTGCGCCAAGCGGGTCACTGTGAAAAACTGTTTTTTTGTAAAAAGGAATTTTAACCAACTATATCAGATACATGTATAATTTATCCATCAGTGGCTTGCACATCAAAAACGTTCTCTTTAATTGTAGAATGGCTTCTAATATTAAAAAAACACGCTTCACATATGTATAATTTGATGCACTGAGGATGGATTGCGTAGGCAATCTGAAATATTTGCTAAATAAATTATTTTAATGCGGAAAACAATCGCTGGTGTATTTTTCTCCATAACCTTAAATACTTTTATTAACAACCCCCTGAGAAGCCCTTACCCTGTGGCTCAGGGCTAGAGTATTAGCTTCTGATGGCAAAGATCAAGGATTCTCATCCCGACTCAGGTGAGAATTTATTTCAATCAATTGGAATAAATAGGGACGGAATCTAAATGACCTCAGATGCCAAAAAAGACCTCAAACAAATTTAAAAAAAAAAAGCTTAGAACCTCTTATATAATCTGTATTAAGCCAAATATAGCCACTAAAAAAAAAGTCCTAAGAAGAATACTTTCGTTTTTGAGATAATTCATTACAACTCTGTAACCCACCCCAGTAAAAGTATAGATAATCCGTTAACCCTCTGAAAAGAATCCAATTAAAATCATATCCAATAATCACAAACTTTTTTCTAATTTTTACTAATTGTTATTTAAACATTTTTTTGGTTTGTTACAAAAATCCATTTCCCATCCCCCCAAAGTGAGGGATGACATATTATTGACACTTTGATATAATTAACCCCTCTATATTCTTCCGAGCCGCCAGCCCGCCTTCTCTATATCTCTGCTGTATCCCCTCTCTTGCCTTGACGGTCTTTTCTCCTACGTCTCCTTTCCTTCCGGCAGTTGAGTCAGCCGAGTTCAAGATTCAACATCAAATCACTATACGTTCTCTCTCACCTGGGCTTGTCTCTCTTTCTCTCTCTCTTTTGAGGAAAATAAATCTGTCAGATATATATTTCACATTTTAGGATTCCAAAATTATTTATTATATAATTAAATAAAATATCGACAATATTTTTAGTCTATATTTTTACTAAATATTCTCTCTAAAAAGAGTTCATAGGATAAAAAAAAAATCCTACAATTGACTCTCTATTTTCTTCAGATCTTCCCCCAAGAAAGGGCAGGGATAATTACTTATTATTTAGTATTATTTATTATTACAAACTCATTTATTAAAAATTCTTTTTCACAACAAAGCACAAAACAAAAATATTCAAGTACCTGCTTAATTAATTTATTTTTTAATTCACCTAGCTGTGTAGCCCGCTTTTGATTCCTACCTTGGAGCCCAAATTAAAAAAAAAAAATTTAACTTGCTATATATTTAAAAAATGAAAATTCGTATTTTTTTAAATACTAATTATTTTGTTTTTATTTTGTAACAAATTGTTTAACTTTATACGTATTTCGACACAAGGTGTGTCATCTTCAGAAGTTTTACAAGACTGACTTCTGAAAGTGAAACACCTAACCTAGTGTATAATTTCAATTCCCTATAATATTATGTTATGATAATCTAAAATATGTATATTTTAGAACTAACGGGAGATTATAAAATCAAACAAATATACACCGTACGGTTTACAAATAGGTTTAGAAAGACTTACCCCTCGCGTTTGCGAAACCCTTAATCCTAGGAGAGACAAGACTGAAGGCACTATGCGGCCGACCACTAGAAGGGGTGCCAGCAACCAGATTAGTGGTAGGTGGGTGTCTTGCTGGGGGAGGTGATGGTCCAGTAGTGGGTGGGGAATGAGCTGGGGTGGGATATTTGGCCGGTGGCGACACGCTGCATGCGGTCTCCCTCAGGCTATGAATGAGGAACGACCGGGGCATGCCTGAAAAAAGAAAATGATTTCTATTAATTTGGAGAAAAAAAAAAAATAACAACGTCAAATAAATCTATGCATCGTATTTTTATTGCTTTACTCTCACGGCATAACTTTCATTTCCAACTTAAGAAATTCCCTTATAAAGACAATTACACACTGGATACGAAACTATTTAAGCGTTAATGAGCATCAGCAAAAAATCATCAACATCATAATTTTTTATTATAAATTTAAAGTCAATCGATTAAAAAAAAAAAGTAATACTATTAAAAACCAGTCTCTCAGTCATGCCAATAAAAGACAAGGAAACTGCTCATTTTCTTTCTTTTACTTCTCTGTGAATACCTATATCATATTATGATTAACATCCATTATATACATTTATATTACATGTTATTAATTAAACATCCTACATGGTACATTAGTTAAACGAGATAAATATACATTTATTAGGATAATTCAATTAAATACCCGTAGACCTATGATTAATAAATTTTAAATTAAAAAAATTTTAAATGTGAATGAATATAATAATAATAAATCCCATGGTTTACCGTACTATGTCGAGATTTTAAGAGAGAGGGGAGAAAAAAAGAGTAGATTGATCAATTTACCACAATTTTTTGTTTATTGATTGGAGAGAAGTTTGAATTTGTTTTGGTTTTCTTTGGTTAAAAAACGGCTCAAACGATTGTGATTAAAATTCATAAATCTTGTTTTTAAACACTAACACTTTTTTCCCATTGGTACTCAAATGGCTTAAATAAAAAATTCATAAATGTATTTTAGATGATCTTTCAAATGTATATTCCCATTTTCTTCTCAAAATTTTGAATATAAATTTGACGTCCTGGTTTTTGATTTAATATCAGTATTTTAATATTCTTGATTAGGGGGACACGAATAACCCCGGCTTTTGAAGGGCTCTAAAATAAATAAATAAAATAGATTAGGGAAAGTTTGAATTTGTTTTGATTCTTTTCAAAAACGGCTCAAATGATTTCGATCAAAAATCTTTCAAATATAAATTCTCATTTTCTTCTCAAAATTATTTAAAGTACACTTTAATATTGTGCTCAATTGAAAAAGAGAAATGGTAGCCATGGTAATATTTTCTGTTTGAATATAAATTTGAAGTCCAGATTTTGATATAAATAGGCCTACTATCGGAAACTAAATATACTTTCCCTTACCTAAGTCCGCCAGGTTTTTTAGGCTTAATTTTCTCACAGAGTTCCATTTTTTATACGAAAGGATGAGGCTTGCCCTTGCCAAGTAGTATAATCGAGGATAGATGTAGGCTAGTTTCTTGGCAATGAGAAAATAACTTTTTTTAGTGTTTTTTCCTTCGAACAATTTCTTTGTTCAACTCTTTATTGACATCTAACTATTGATACTTCACAGTAAGAGATAAATCTTTAAAAAAAAAAGTGAAATATTTATTATTATTTATTAAAAAAACAAACACATTAATTTAATTCGTCTCATTTTAAAAATTATAAATCTATTTATCTTCAATCTATCAAAAGGCCGCATATAAATATTATTAATAAACCCTAAATAAACAGCTTAATCGTCGAATAAAATCACATAAAATTGTTCTTTAGGATATGCAAAGTCAAGATAATGAATAAAATATATGCGTGTTTTAATCATTTGTTTTGCTTTAAATGCTTAATCAATTTTAATGGACAACATCGAGTGGGGAGGGTATTTTCTATAATTATATATCGATACTAAGTTTACTTTCTATCAGGATATTAGAGAGAAATTAATTTCTTTAGTCGATCAAGAAGGGAACATGTTCAAATATTATCATGTACTTGACAGGGTTGGAATTTGATGGACGCCTTAAAGAAAATATTTGATGAAAATTAACCACTCAGGTGGTTTTCTATTCCTTAGAGTGCTCTTGACTTTTAAAAGAAAAAAAAAAAAAAAACAATTTGTCGGCATTTTTTTGATATTTTAAAGTTTTTTTTTCTGGTTCTTGTATGTTTTTGTATGACTTGAGAAAGTAAATCTATTCTTCATTTCGATAGTATGATATTTTCTGACATAAAATTTTTTTTATAATAAAATTGATTTTTATTTGTTGATAATGAAAATAAGCAGATTCTGAATTTATTTAGTATAGACTTTTTGACATGACGTCTTACAAATCATGTGTCTATAGTGGCCTGTTAGGGAGGGATGCACGGAAAAGTTTTTCATAAATTAAAGAATCAATCTTATTAAAAAATAAAACTTTATACTTTTTTTAATTAAAAAATTCTCTAAAAACAAATTTTTTTAAAAAACATTTGTCCATTTAAAATAAAACCGTGAAGCCAGATCGAAAATTATTTACTCTTTTATTTAAATTATTCCAATCAATTTTATGGTAGAATTGAGGGATCGATGGTGTAGCGGGCTAGGATGTCGACTTCTGCACAGCAGATCGGTATTCGCATCCTGTACTTATTTTTTTTATGGAATTTTTCATTAAAAATATTTATTTATTGTAAACAAATTCTCAAGTTTTGGAATAATGTATTCCTCAAGCAACCCTATGATGAGAGGGAATAGGTATGATATCCAGTCCTATAGATGGGATTTACCCTTTCTTTTTTTTGGAATGGGTGCATAAGGCTCCTAAGACTTATAATGATGACCAGTGGTCACATGCAGCCAGGAGGAATATAGTTTTAAAAAAAAATAGTTAAATAAAGGAGAAGCATAAAAGGGGAACTCAACTGCGGGAACTGAGAAGATGCCTGTTGAGATTAGACATGAAAGTCTGAAGATTGTAGGTTTTGGGGAAGATAGACCCATGGATGTGTTTATTAAAGCTTTTGTGGTTTGAAATATTATTATTAGGAGAATTTTTAATTATAGACCACATTTTTGTATTAAATATTTATTAAAAATATATAAATACTGAACAACGTTTCGACTGCTTATTCTGCAGCCGTTATCGATTACTGTGCACTTGCTCCGACTCAAGTGAACTAACTATATATTTTTAATAAATATTTAATACAAAAATGTGGTCTATAATTAAAAATTCTCCTAATAATAGACGCAGGGAGCTTGTTCCAATCGCGGGAGGTCATGGGGACAAATGTTTGGGGGGGGCCCATGTGGAAGATATGGAATTGACTAGTTCTGTTAGTAGTGATCTGAACAGCGTAAGGATGCTGGGACGATGCCTCTTCTGTTTTTTGTGTATGTCACTTGATATAGAATTAGTTCATTAGATAGAAATGAAGTAAATTCACTGGATGTCGATTGATGATTAGAATATCTCCGAAGTAAAATGTTAATTTATGTAGAATTTACTTTTCTGATTACATGCCTAAATTTTGGAAGTCTTAAAATAGTAAGATGTGCAAGAAAAATATTTAATTTCTTAAGTCTCCCTTCTTCCTTTTTATTGATGTATCTTTTAAAACTTTTCTCACCTCATTGAAAATTATCTTTATGACTATCATACACTGCGTAATATGGTGCTATTATAAGAAGGTCGAAACATTTGCATAATATAGATGCCGACCTATGTAACGAAAGAAAAAAAACACCCGCATTTTTTTTTCTCAAAAAAAAAAAAAAAAAAAAAAAACTGAATTTCTTATAAATTAGTAAGAAATAATTTATATAATTAAAATGCATTTGTATTATACCCGCAACGTTTTAGGTTTTTTTTTTTCATTTGGGATTAATAAAAAAAAATATTACTCATTCAATTGGTATCTTTAATCAAATTGACTGGTTATTTTTTATTTCAATTCTATTTCATTTATAGGAGATATATTTTCCCACGGCTTCAAAAACCATCTATCTGTACATGATAAAGTTATAAATTAAGTGACGTTTATTCTTTATAACTAATGAAACAAACTTGGGGAGTTAAATTATTTTTTTGATTCTCTACCAAACAAAAAAATTCATTTAAATCGGTAAATAATTTTTATAAAGGGAAAAAAGTTATCATAATTACAAGTTTATTTCTAATTATTAAGAAATCAGACAAGAATTTCTGATTATTATTTTATTAATATAAGACAGTAAAATATAATAATAGAGAGGTTTAAAAAATTTTTTTTTTTTTTTTTTGCTCAATTAGTCACTAATCAAATAATTTTTAACCAAAAAAATATCCCAATTTTTTCTAAAATTTTATATTTTTTTCTCCCTCCACCTCAAAAAAAAAAAAAAAAAAAAAAAAAATTAAAACTTTTATTTCTCTCTCAAATTCAACGATTTACTATTTTTTCGTACTTCTTAGACTTCCGGTTGGTTGTCCTATCTAATAGAAATCGCTCTTAACAAATTTGACCTATTTTCGACTTTGACACTTTACGTCAACTTCATAACTTTGTCGTCATCTCCGTGTCATAAAACTTTAGCTTGACATTTGATCCACATTTCTACAACCTGTCATTCAATTATTATTATTATTATGAGTGAATATAAATCAAATTTGAACTTTTTTTTTAAGCTCTTTTTCGCCATCTAAGGCCATTTAGACCTATTTATTTCAAATGATTTGTAGTCAAATCAAATGAAATAAATTTTTCCCGCCTGGGACGGGAGGCGTACCCGGGAACCCGGCGCGAGAAGTGTCTTCTCTCTGAGCCACGGGTCACAGGCAAATTTGAACTTGATATATTAATAAATTAGCCAATAAAAATATTTTAAAAAATCTGGTGTGACTGATCACAAAGCACAATTTTGTTTTTAGATAAAAATTTTTGGATTCCGGGATGAAGGTTATTTCTTTATATTTTTGTTTGTAGAATAGAATAATAAATTTATTTTGACTTTAAGGACTATCTGCCCTTTTTAGAAATAAGGAAGAATAAACTTTTTTCTCTTAGTGTATTTGAAAAATTTATATTTTTGATACAATTTATATCAAATAATTAAAAATACCGCCCTCGGGCTTGGTGTAGTTGGTAGCTCGCCTGCCTTGTATACCAAGGGTCAAGGGTTCGGATCCCAGGCAGTTTTATAATATTCTTTTATAACATAACTAAATTAAATTTTTTTATTTATTTTACTTTATATTAAAACAAAAATCAACTGTATAAAATTATAAAATTCTAAGCATGAAGAATACAGGCATTTAAACTTTTAATTGAACCTGGTGGATGATTAGGAAGACCAAATTTTTTAAGAAGTAATGGATAAAATTTGCTCTTAATTTTCTTAAATCCCTAAATACCCTTATTCTGCTGCATTGTCATACTTTTACAGTTCATCGTTGAATTAGTTTCAAATTTTATTAAAATATTCACCCATTCCTTCTAACATAAACAAAATAACGGAATTGTTCATTTGGGTTGCCTATCTTCAAACAACCAAAATGTATTTATGATACGTCATCAAATAAATATTAAATAATAAATAAATGAATATTAAATCTATATTCCATTAATTATATCCGTATGTATTTTATTCTCTTAAAACGAAGAAATAATCTAACCCATTTAATACAATCTTATGAAGCTAAACTAACTCTCTCTAAAGGCCCGAAGGAATGTTTATAGCTGTCACGCAACCTCCTTTAACTTCTACAAACCTAAACAAACAGAAATATTGCTAATGAACTATAAAATGTTAAGTTTATTTAAGATTATAGAGGTCAGGTTATTATAAATTATACAGCGAAAAGTAGTATTAAACGGAATATTGTTAAAATCATTGGAAAATTTTTATTAACGAAAATTCATTTTTATTAAAAGATTAGTTCCTTGCTAGGAGTATGTTTAAAAGTTGCCTACAATTCAAAAATCACTACGTTATTATAAATTGCTTAGAAAATTTAGCTAGTTGTTTGTGAATGTGGCCTATCTTTACTAATGACTGATAATTATGCTAAAAAAATTAAAAAAAAACATAACCGAATATTGATTAATTTTATAATTTTAAAAAATCTTATAATAATAAAGGATATGAACGGTAGTGGCAAAAATGCTTGCTTGATTTTGTTACTACATTTTTACACTCAGGTCGATGACACACAGCCTGCTTGCATATCGTGCAGACTATCTCCATCTAAAACATGACTTATTAAAATCCACCCCATCAAAGACCTCAATTTGTGGGGATTTATTTTATTTTCCCCATCACCTGATCGAAAAATGATAGGATTATTATTATTTTTTTTTTTTTGCCTCACCTCTACTATAAAATGCATTATTAATATTAATCAAAAACTTATTTGTGAATAATTGAAAATTTGAACTCACGAAAGAAATTAAAAAAAAAATTGAAATAATAAATCATAATGACACGATGAAAAGTTAATTTTTAAATCCGGTTAGTAATTTTATTTTTTAATTTCCGAATTCATTTTTTATTTTTACTTTCTCTTAGCCCCTATATATGAAATATATAGAGAGAAAGTATTGTTATTTTTTTTTACAATTAAATCTATAATAATGGAACCATATAATGGTAAATATACAAAACAAAATATCATTCGTATCAATTCATTTATATGCATTGGTAGATGACATTCAATCCGCGTGTCCAGGGGCGCCGGAACGAATTTGAATCAGGGGCGGGCAAAAAATTTTTTTTAGAAAATTAAAATAATTTAATATGTTTAAATAGTATAAAACAAAAACAAATCTACTATAAAACTTTAAAAATTTTAAATAAAATCACAATTTTAATAAAATTAAAATTTTAAAAAATTTGCTAGTGATTTTATCAAAAATTTTTGGAAAAAATTTGAAAAAAAAATGAATTTCTTACTCTTTTAATTTTTTTTTAATTTAGAAGATTTTATTTTTCAAAAGTAAAAATATATCATTTTTAAAAATAAATGAAATGAAAGAAGACATTGCCCCCCTCTGCCCCCCCCCCCTTATAGGATGCCAGGGGGGACAATGTACCCTTCCCCCCCCCAGTTCCGGCGCCTAAGCGCGTGTCTCAACTCAACCTTAGATTAAATTTTAAAAAATTCAAAATATAGCCTCTCATTGGGAGAAATTAGTTAAAAATACTGCGCCCCCCGGTGGGCTTGTTCTTATTGTTTTTTCAAATAGGAACTCAAATACAATACCTAGAAAGGGTGGTGTGGAGTCCTCTTTCTTTTCGGGAACTTGCATGAATAGCAGATGTATTTTTTGGTGTTGGTCGAGGGTCAGGTGGCTGGACATAGATGGGGAAAGGTGGAGATCGGGTTCTCGGGAGCATGATATTCTACCAACAAATCACAAATTTAAATATTTAACTAGTCATCTTACTTAAAACATCCAAAGGCTATTTTAATATTTGCTCCTCCTGAATTTATTAAAATAAAATCTCACTATCAATTTTTCGAGTAAATCCGTCAACACCATGTCCTACTTTACCTAAGACTGTTTTTTCAAAAATTTTGAAATTTGTCATTTGTATACTCTAACAAGCACAGAACACAACTTTCAATTATTGAATGTAAGAGAAAGTTGGGTGCTGTGATACCAGCCACACCAGATTTTTTAATTATTGTAATTGATTTCGAAGTATAAATGTGTTGAGTTGATAGAAAATTTAAATTTGTTGGACTTCTATGCAATATCTTTGATCGAACTTGCTCTACCGCGTAAAAAAATCTTAATAAATATAAGCAGGTAACAGTTGCAATATATACAATTATCAAATTATTTAATGTATGTTGACAGACAAAAAATATACCTAAAGACATTTTGATAAATCACTTAAAGATTTTTTTTTTCTTAAATCGTTTGGATTTTTCATTCTTTAATGGCTTTTTAATTCACACCAAGCACTTAAACTGGAACTGGAACACCATGTGGATGAGCTATTCGAATTAAGAGGGGGTTTTGTCAGGGGGGTCTTCTTAATGGAGTCGGCTGACCCTCAGCTCGCGTGAGTTCTGGCGATAAATCGCCTCCCCCATCACTCGGAAATGTAAAAGCAACAGACCATTTCCACCCCCAATGCGTCCTCTGACCCTTCAGGGAAGGGAAATTTGTTGCTTGGGCTTTCTGCATTTATCGCTCTAACGCACTTAGCCAACCTACCTTCCAGGACAACCAATTATTCTTTGATTTAGATTTCCATTCCATAATTACCTTACGATTGTAAATTATTAATTCTACTCTCTTTGTTTTTTATTTAGTGTAGGCTATAATATATGGAAATTAAATAATCTCAAATATATTTTCTTGAGCTGGAAATTACATTGAAGTAGGAAAGGGAGGCGAAATAAAAAAAGTTATTTCAATCTACTTGTCGATGTTTCGAAAGTTTTTTTTTTTTTTAGAATTTGGTTGATATTTTTTAATCATAAAAAATGTATTTAAAATATACTCTGAAGTTCTTCAAGTGAATAATTAATAGGTGTTATTTTATTGTTTTTTTTACACTCTCTTACCTATATATTTTAATATATAAAAGTATTGCATTAATGTCAAAAATTCGATGTTAAAATATTGATGGGATTACACGTTTCGCGGGTCCTTGAGTTCAAAAAAGCTCCCGAAAATAGTTTCCTCTATGTATGTGTTCAAAATTAAGCTACAAGGCTGAAATTTTACATTTACATGTAATAAGCTTTTAAATAAAATCAGCCAAAAAGTACTAGTATTTTATTGATGCACTATTTCAGTTTTTCTATTTTCTCAAAATTCACTTTAACGATTTTAAAGTTTATAAATCAATGATTTTTTAGATGTATATTCTCATTTTGCCTTCACTTACTTTATACTCTTGTATATATCTTGAATTCTAATTTATTCTAAACATATATCGACACAAAAAATCTGGTGTGACAAGCACAGATCACAAATTTTATTACCGAAGGTTATGTACTGCTCTATGCGACCATTCCCACCAGATTTCTTAAATTTACAAACGAACGACCGAATAGATTAGAATTATTTCACCAACGACTATTTATCCCAATATTTTCAATTTAGCTCCTAATTTGAAAGTGAAGTGATCTATTTTTTGTCATCACTATTATTTTTAAATTACTGTATTTTGGTAAACTCAACGATCCAATATTGTAGGTCATTTTTTTACATGAAAATTTAACATTATTACCTCTAAATTATTCTAGAATAAGTCTTTATCTTTAATATTAAAATAAAATTCTCCCTGCTAGAAATGATTTATATCAACCCTAAACTACGTAGTATTTTTATTTTTTTCCATATGAAATGATTTTGAATTGATTTTAACGTTATCAAGATTGAATCTTTCTAAAAGGTTGATTTTATTTTTTCAAACGCAAAACAATGATATGTTAAAAATAAAATATAATAAAATATTTATGAATGAAATATAGTAACGATTCAGAGGAAATTATAGATTAAATATTTAAATGAACAGACACTAGAATTATTATATAAAATAGCTATCTGATTAAAGAAAAGAGGACGGTGTGGAAATTTTTTATTTTTCGAAACCCGAATGATTCTAATGCACCGTTTTTAGTTTCTCATAAATATATTTGAAAGTATTGCGATCATGTCAAAAATTCGATGTCGAGATTTTGATATTTTTTCTTAAACAAATGGTAAGGGTACAAATTTTAAAATTTCAATAAAAAGTAAGAAATTTAGAAATTTTGTGAAAGAATCTACAGTTCTCAGTATTATTAAAATTCTTAAAAATGATAATTTTGACAAGTGAATTGCTCAATTTATCTTCTTTAGCAATCGATAGACGATAGATACTTTGTCTTTAACCTTAGATGTGGTCAGACAGACTTCATTAGCACTTGCAATTTTAACTGCATCTAGGCCGTCTAGATAGATAGATCTCAAGGCAAATAAATGCATTTAATTGGCATCAAAAGGCACCGATTCCTCATCATTTACTTGATTAAGTTTTTTTTTTATTACTTCAAGAAATTTAAAACTTTATACTTATCAACTTAAGAGTATTTATAATATATATGAAAATAGTAGGAGAAAATTTATTTTGTAGACAATTTTTTTTTATTTAATTATAATACAAATTTTTCGTCCTTAGTGCAAACATTATCTGAGCAAGATCATTAGTTCGCTTCCTGCTGGCTAGAAATAAAATTTATTGGAAGTTTAAATAAATTCAGATACTAAAAATGACTAAAAAATTTTTAATCAATTATTTTTTAGATGCTATTTAAAATGTATATTCTCATTTTGCCATTGAAATCTTTTGAAGACCACTTTACTCTTGTAGGAGAAATGGTTGCCATGGTAACAAAATAGCCTATAAATATTTTCCTATGTTTATAAATTTTACATCTTGAATTTTAATATATTGGTGGAAACTAAACATATGTCGAGACAAGCACAGAGCAGAACTTTCTCTTACCAAAACAAAGAGAAAGTTGTGTGCTGTGCGACCAGTCACACCATATTTTTTTTTCATTTAAGGTCTTTTTCGGCAGCGAAGGCCATTTAGACCCCGTTTCTATTTATTTCACCTGGATTGGTAGTCAATCCAATTGAAACAAACTATCGCTTGAGAGGAGATGCGAACCCGCGACCCTTGGTATAATAATGGTGATTAAAGAAAAAAAGAAATAATCCTGGAGATAATTTTCAGACATCTTTGAACCGAATGAATATTATCTTCGTTTTATTTAACCCTCTTTTTATTTATATTTTCTACTCACCCTTAAAATAAATAATTCAGCATTTATTTTGACATAATTCTGTTATTCATTATTCCATTATGCTAATTAATTTTTCGCCTTAATCCTGATTAAAACTTATAAGTCGTTGCCACTTCATAACTTTATCGAATTAATTAATTTAATAGCGAGGCTCCCTCCTTTGAGACCAATTACAACTTCAATTAATGCATTTTAGGTGTTGATTCAGATCCTGATAGACAATCGTGTGCTTACATTTGTATATTTTCCTTCCTCTCTTTTTCTCACACACGAAAGTTTTATTCTCTATAATTAGAGTTGTACTTGAAGTGTGCTGGTAATTTGAGTTTATTTTAAATGAAACTAATTGATGTCATTTGTTTTTATTTACTTTCCAAATGATCTTCAAATATTTTTTTTTCGTTATTTAAATAAAATTAACTTTTTTTTAAGTTTAAACTTTATACAAGATGAATATTAATAATTTTATGTTATTAAATATCATTTTCAATAATTTACCTAAAGAGTCTGGTAATTATTTTATGAAAATTTGATTATCTTTGTTAATTTTTATCTTAAAAAAATGGGGTTGGAACGGTCGAGGGAAAATTGGGAAAATTCAAGAAAATTTCGTCCATCGAGTTAATTACTTAATCTTATTATTAAATGTGTATGCAATCTCCTAGATAACATACATACCAGGTATATTTTACAAAAAAATTAGGACTGATTAAAATAAATTTCCCGGACGAATAAATTTCTTGTAATATATTGACAGTGAACTAAATAAAATACGAGTAGGATAAATTATTATTTTTATTCGCTTTCATTATCTCGTAAAGACGGAAAAAATAAATATTCCAACAGGATATTTAGAATATACTAAATAGAAATAAATAATCTAAATTGATTATTAATAGCAATATTAATCGTATGAAAATTTTATTTATGTCTTTAATTAGATGGTGTTCTAATTTGGCCTTTTTTTATAACTAATTACAATATTTGATGATATATTATTAAAAAAATTTATTTAATAATTAAATAAGGAAACGGAAACTCAATATATTCCTAAGTTCATTCCTTACTGTAGTGTCAGTCCTAAATTATTAAGTGAATAATATGAATTCATAGTACCATTAAAATACCATTAAAAATTCTCCTAATAATAATATTTCAAACCACAAAAGCTTTAATAAACAAATTCACACCCTCTTGTTAAAGTGAACGCCAAAGTTAACCCAAGCAGCATTTTCCGTAAGAATTACTAGCATAAAGTTTTTTTTACTTTTGGAGAGGAAAAATGTAGTTAATTAAACTTATTTATGGAACTTTTTAGTAATAATTTCCTTTAAAGTAAATAGCACAGGAAAAATAACGTTATTTTTACTACCAAATTAAACTTCAAAGTTGTCTTCCTAATGGTAATATTCATAGGTAAATATTTGGTGAAATTTACTCAAAGAATTTACTTATAAGTTTTTTTACTCAAGAGTAAAAATGTTAGTAGCGCTACCGTGGCAAATATTACTTTAAAATAAAAATTACTTTCAAGTAATAAAATCAAGTAGCAGCCACCACTTTGTTACGGTAAAAGTGATAAAATTTCGACGTAATTTCTGAAGTTATTTTCCCATAAAAAAAACCCTTTAATATAACCTATAAGTAAGTCTAACCTAAAATAACTTATAAAAATAACTAAAAGGTAATATTTGTCACTGTAGAGTAAAAATGTCTCTTCAGTATTATTTTTAAGGAATTCTTACTATAAAAATAGTCAAAATGACTTAAAAGTGAAAAATAATACTTTAAAGTAATATTTAAATAAAGATGTCGTATTGTATAATGGTTAAATAATAATAATCTGCCAATTAATGAAATAAACAATAATTTATGATAAATAAAGACCTTTACTTACAAACTTATGTAAATTTGTACCTACCAAAATAATTAAACATGATTATTAGCCGTTTTTTTTAAAATGTTGGTTTTATTTATTTTGACATTTATAAAAACATATTCGTAAAACTACATATTTGTTAGGGCGCACAATTTTATTCGAAGTATAATCATTATATTTATCAAAAAAATTTCGAGCGTTTGTATTTTCTTCCAATCCATGTCCTCTTTCGCCTGTGAATAAAATTTAACATTTTTCGGCCATCTTCTTTTACCATTAAAATAGACATATTTCTTGATAAACTTGCATGATGCCATTTCTTTAAAATAATTTCCGAATATAAACGAATGGAAAGCCGAGGTTCAACTATCGAATAATTGGGAAAATTACCAAACCTTCACGTAACCATTATGTACCTATTACGAATCTGTAACGTGATTATTACCGTTCCAGCTAAAGTTTTTGTGTGGTAAAAAGACCACAATCCTATTCCCCACTTTGGGAATAATCCGGTAATCATACCGATATAAATACGTTGCGATCTCTGGTAAAATTACTTTAAAGTTAACTTCACCCAGACAGCCTGGAATATTGCAGCAATATTCAGCAATATGGCAATCTTGCTCAATGTTGAAAATATTGCAGAACATTGATGCAATATTGAGCTCAAACAGCAACATTAGCAATATTGCTGCAATATTACTGCAATGTTCAAAAAGGCGGACATAGGAATATTGAACAATATTGCTCCAATGTTGCTGCAATATTCCTAGCTTGAATATTGCCGCTGCAATATTGCAGCAATGTTGCCAATATTTTGCAAGATTTGCAATATTGATGCAATATTCCTGCAATATTGGCAATTTAAGCAAGATTCGCAATATTTCTGCAATATTGCTGGAATATTCCAGGCTGTCTGGGCAAGGTAACAGTGTAGTCATTTAAACTTTAAATGCTGCTTGGGAAGTCCCACCCATGAGTTTTCTATTTGTGATTATTTCATTGTTTTTATAAAAGAAAATGAAAATCTTTATTGGATAATATCTAGGTTTGGACTATGAAAATTTCCATTAAAAAATATATATTTTTTTAAAAACAATGAAATAATCATAAGTAGAAAGGGCATGGATGGGACTTAATATTGTCCCTCACTGTACATTCTCCCCAAAATGGTAATATGCGGATGCAAGGGATTCTTGATAATTTTATGATTATTATTATTGTCTTTGTCCCCTCCATATAGCAGAGAGAATAAAGGTGTTGACAAATAACAATAGTGATAACTTAAAAACCAGCAGAAGGGGATTCGAACTCCAGGCCATGCGATGACTATTTTTATTTAAATAATTTGGATACCAAATGGTGTAAATAAATTCGCCTTGATAATTTGTACCCTAATCTGTGTATCGTTTAAAATCTATAAGGCCTAAGGCGCCAAAAAATCTTTGAAACAATATATATTTATTTAGTTTTGTTTTGTTGTATTTGTTATTGTATTTAAATTTGTATTGTGTTTGTTGGACCTAGCCACCGAGGACTGGTGCCTCTAAGAGGAACGTAATAAATTTATTTATTTATTTTTTTTTTTTTTTAAGTTATTATAAATCAATATATGATATATGGTCCTGTCCTGAACGAAGGTAAAACTCGTGATTTAAATCAACGAATCGCTTCCTGTCGTGAGCAATAAAATTTATTTAAATTATATTCGCTACTACTTAACGTAAATAAATACCGACCATCTAAAAGGCTTCAGATGCCGAAAAATACAGGAGTTTCTTTGAAATTTTTTTTTTTTTTTATGCTTTTAGCCAGGGGATTTGGCACAAGAATTTTACTCCATTAAAATTTTGTTATAAGAAAAATACTTTCTTTAGAATTGGTATTAACGGCACTTATTCTGATATCTATATATTAATTGTTTTGAATTATAATAACTAATAATATAATATAAAATAATTATAATAAACTAAAATATATCACGCATTGTGACGTTCAGTGGTATTTTACGGCATCTAATCCATTTAGACACCTTGTTTATTTAAATCATTTTGAACCCTTTGATCATGAGTTTTAGCTGTAATTTTGGTTTATTTTAAGTTTTCAAATTTTACAAATTTAGGTCTTCTATATCAATTTTAGAAATAATTGATGCATTTTATTTTTTTCAAAATTTAATTTCCTTTTTTCTATCCAACTAGATTTGGTATTCTCTTTTATTTTATTAATTTATTTTCTAAACTACGATCTTAATCTCGCCAAATCATTCCGTTTAAGGATAACCTCCGAGAAAATTAAATTTATTTATTTTCGAAAAGATATGCATATCTCTTATGTAAATGGAGTCAAACTAAATTTACGAGCGATTTACAAAACGTTATTTAAATATCAAAAAAAATTTTTCCATATTTAATATATAGACATATATATACACAACATGATTTCAAAAGACATCTAATTAATATTCACGAGGTGGGGAAAATAAACTTTATTATCGTATAATTATCAAAAATATAAGCAAGCTTATCATAATAATTATATTCCACTTGGGGATTCGAACCCAAATGACTCATGTTAGTGATAATTCTTTTGGCACACACACACACACTCACACTTATAATATTAACTTTTAAAAGAATGTCACCTAATCACATCAATGACAAGTAGGTCTAAGAATAAAATTTAATTTTTTTTGAAAAATAAATTCTTACTTAAATAATAAGAATTCGAAGAGACAACTTAAAGGACCAATTTATTAAAACCACTTCTTATCTCTTATAAATGGTTATTTCTGACTTTTTATGAAAATAAATTTTTTTCTTCTGAAAAATAGGGAGTAATAATTAAAATACTTTTTAAAATTACTAAAAGAGTGAATAAATATTATAAATTAGAGCAAAAAAATGAATGAGAGAATATTTTAAATTTATTTAAAAACACTGTTGTTGTGTTGGTTGCCATCGCTCCAGGCGCCCGACGTCAAAGAGCCAAAGTCATGTAGCTACTATACAATGTTTTTGAGTATTTCAAGAAACACTTTTTTTTTCAACTGCTAAAATTTAAAAGCAAATTTTTTATTTGTTCAAAAATCTATTTTATACTTTTTTTTTATAAAATAATAGTCCTAGGTTAATGGTTCCCTAAATCGACCATATGGTTTGAATGGGATATTTGCAGGGTCAACCTAGAGAGGTTTAAATATATCAGGAAGTTTGTAATTTTTCAAAGTAGAGCTCTATCACTAAAAGAAAAAATCCAAGTTTTAGTTATTATAGAAAAAACTTTAAAAAAATTTACATATTAATACCATTCACGTCACACGTAAGATAAACGTAAAAACGTGCTACGTTGTTGACTATCATTTGTTATATACTGTAGAATATATTTTAAATAATTTATGATTTTGCTATTAATATCGAGAGATTTAAAAAAAAAATATTTTTTAATAAAAAATTCGATTATATAGCCTAGGATATTAGCATAAATTTACTTTTTTCTACCCTCTGAGACAGTAAAATAAATATTTTCTTGAATTTAACCAAGATTTTATTTATTCTAGTAATTAGAAAGATAAATTTATTTGACTAAAATCTGTTTATTATCATTTATCCCATAATTTTTTGATAAAATCAGATGTAATATTTTATTTAAAATATAAACAATTATTCTTATTTAATTTTAATTATTGGTGTTGCGGACTTCATTAAATTTCATTTTGCCCTCAGGCCTTGGTGTAGGGGTTAGCGTGCTGGCCTTCTGTCCCAAGGGTCGCGGGTCCCGTCTCATTCGACAAAAATTTATTTCAATTTAATTGGCTACCATTCAATAAATTGAATAAATAGAGACAGGGTCTAAATGGCCTCCGTTGCCGAAAAAGACCTTAAATAAATAAAAAAAATTTTTTTTTTTTAAGACTATCCCAAGGGTGATTTTATTCAATTTTTTTATTCCTAACGGGTGTTTTTCATTTTATTCACTTTCAAAAACGCATAAAAGTCCCATGCTGATAAATAATATTTTTGGAAGAATTTTTGTGATTAAATGTTAGGGGGAAAAAGTTTTTCTTGAATACTCTCTGTTAGGGTTATTTGGGGAATTGTTAGAAAGATGGTTTTAAAGTTTTTTTTTCTTCTTTATTTTCGGGAAATTAATTTGAGTTTAACCCCTGTAGATTGAACGCTAATCAGATCAGACAAATGGGATGTCTTTGGTGAGAAAGAAAACCTCTAATAGAATAAATAAAAAAATCGAGTAATTAACTCAAAATTAGTTTTTTCTCGAAAAACCTCTTTTTAGGCAAAAAAATATCGAAAAATAGCTATTTGTGACCCTGGACTTGACCATCAAAGCAACATAAAATCTAAATATAGTTTTAGAAAGAGTGGTTCAATACCCCGGGGTGTTTTTTTTTTTTTGATATGATCATTTTACCGATGAGAGATTCGGGGTTTCGTTTTTCGAAAATTTAACCCCTATAGATTCCGAACGCTAATCATATCTGGTAAATGAGATGTCATTTGGTGAGAAAGATACCCCTAAAGAATAAATAAAAAACCCCGAGTAATTATCTCCAAAATTGGTTTTTTCTAAAAACTCATTTTTAGGAAAAAATATCGAAAAATAGCATTTGTGACGTAGGACTTGCCATAAAAGAACATAAAATCTAAATATAGTTTTAGAAAGAGTGGTTCAATACCCCGGGGTGTTTTTTTTTTTTGATATGTCATTTTCGATGAGAGATTCGGGGTTTCGTTTTCGAAAATTTAACCCCTATAGATTCGAACGGCTATCATATCTGATAAATGAGATGTCATTTGATGAGAAAGATACTTAATAGAATAAATAAAAAAATGAGTAATTAACTCAAAATTAGTTTTTTCTCGAAAAACCTATTTTTAGGAAAAAATATCGAAAAATAGCCCTATTTGTGCACCCTAGGACTTGCCATAAAAGCTACATAAAATCTAAATATAGTTTGGAAAGAGTGGTTCAATACCCCGGGGTGTTTTTTCTTTTTTTGATATGATCATTTTGATGAGAGCACTCGGGGGATTTCGTTTTCGAAAATTTAACCTCTATAGATTCCGACGTAATCAGATCTGACTAAATGAAATGTCATTTGGTGAGAAAAAATCCTCTAATAGAATAAATAAAAAATCCGAGTAATTAACTAAAATTAGTTTTTCTCGAAAAACCTCATTTTTAAGATAAGTCCCTTAATGGATTAAAAAAAAGACACCTGTCATATATTGTTTCAATGAAAATGTTTGAAATGTTTATTTATGAAAACAAACTACTAGTAAAAAAAAAAAAAATATTCTCTTTTATATTTCAATATAGGAAGAGAAAAAAAATTTTTGAAGTCAAGAAAAGACGTTGTCCTTAAAAAGCACCGGCTGTGTAGAAGACACACCAACACCTAATTTTTTTTGTAATTTAAAAAATGCTGGAACATTTAAATTTTTTTTTTTTTTTTTTTGATGATTCATTAATTATCTCACTTTAAAAATGAGGAAAACACCTGCAGAAATATATGAGACACAAAATTCTTCCTTTCAAAAGCAATTATATTTTTATATAGGTATATATGAAGTAATTTTATTACACTACTCTTTTTTAAATCTTATATACAGTATATAATATACAAATTAATAAAATAAAAGCAACACATTTCTTCTTTTATTGTTGTAATAAACTAAAACAAAAATTCAGCTAATTTTCCAAACTATGACAAATTAAACAAGTAGGCTATTAAAAAAAAATTATTTCATAAAAAAAAGGTGAAGAATTGTATCATTAAAAAATTTAAAATCCCGAATTTTTTATTAATAAAAAGTGTAGGAAATAGAAAGAAAAATGAATCATAATTAATGGAGGTCAGTTACATCGTGAGTCATTTAGAATCTGAGTTGTTACAAGGGTTGCATTCTTTTTCTTTATTCCGAATTTTTTTTTGGAAAATGATACTAAAAAATTAATTTATAATTTGAGTATATATGATATTTTTTTATATAAACCTCTTTTTTATATTAAATTAATAAAAACTTTTTTATTTTTTGCTATATAAATTTTTTAAAATCATATTGAATTTCATTAGAAGATATTTTTTATCATAAATTTATCCAGAAGCACAAGGAGAATAAACAATTCAGTTCAATGATTTTATTAAATAAAGAAATAAAAAGCGAAAATAATTTCCAAACTATACAATTTTTGTCAGCTGTAAATTCAAAGAGATTCTGATGGTATTATCAAACTTTTCATTGATCTTTTTTTCTTTTGTATTTAAAGAAATTGAAGTTTTAAACTCCATGATTTTTTAATTATCTCTCCATTTCAAAGATTATATTTAATTTTTATCCTTAAATCTTTTTTTATTTTGGTATTAAAGAATAAATTATAATATTGACTAATAAAAAAAATTCACTCACCGAGATAGGTAGGCGTATAATAAGGAGCAATTGTTGGCGCGTCACACATTCAGACGGTAATAAATTTCAAATTTTGTAAATAAAAAAAAAAAAAAAAAAAAATAGTCCGCCGCTAACTCCGTTTCAAATATGAACTGAATTGGCAATTAATCGCACATGATACACTAATGTAAAAGAACGAAACTTAAAAAATAAAAAATAAAAAAAAATCCAGAAAAAAATCAAAGAATGTAACATAAGAAATAAAGCACAGAAAAGCACCGATCGGACCGCTGGATATGCGGCAACTGAATTCAAAGTCGCGTTAGGCTCAAATCCTGGCCTTCTAAGATTGTTGACGGTGGAGTGGAGTGGGGGTAAGCCCCGCCCCCGGCGTGTTCTGATTTGTTATCGCTTGGAATAAAGCCCCGCCTACAGATTTCCCCTGCCACATCCCCTCTCCTTGATGATAAGCCCATAAGAACTCAGGTTTTGAATCAATTCGGACTTAATTGGAACTAAATCCAAATCTATCACCTTTTGATAGCTTTAACTACTTTATTATTTAAATCTAATTACTTTTTTTTTACTTTCTCTTTTTTTAACTATTTTTCCGCCATTTTATATTTTTATTTTCATACATTCAGACAAATATTAATACGAATTATCAGAATTATATCAAATCATCAGTAAAATTTTCAGAAAAAATTATGTTGACCGCATAATATAGAGTAATTTAAAAAAGTCTTGTATAGTTATACCTTTTATGTTTTTTGGAAAATAGTCTTTTTATCAAAAATTTGCCATCGTTAAAATTTCTAACCCGTAATAAAATTTTTTTATATACTGAATCTTCTTATATAAAAGGCATTCTAATTTTCTAAAAGACTTAATTTCATATTTCCCACAGAACACTAAAAAATCAATGACAGTCTATATTGCTATTTATTTAGAGAAAATTTTTTGATTTATTAGAATTAAAACTTTTAAATTCAAAATTAGTACAGTTATCGCTTTCAGTTCATAATTTGTCATTTATATGACAGGTCTTATATACAGTATGTAGTACAATTTTTTTCAAACCTCTTCTTTGAACTTATTTTTATTTTTACTTTCTCTTACCTCTATATATATATTAAAATATAGAGAGAGATAGTATTGGATTCATGTCAATTCGATGTCGAGATTTTGATGGATATACACCTTTTGAGGTCCCCTGAGTTCAAAAAGTGATTTTCGCAACATGGTTTGTCTTTGTGTGTGTGTCTGTGAACAAAATATCTCAAGAACGGAAAGAGCTAGGAGGTTGAAATTTTATATTTAAGTTCCTATCACGTGACATAAAGCTTTTGAACAAAATCCGCCAAAGAGTACTAGTACTTTACTGATGTACTTTTCAGTTTTTTTTTTATTTTCTCAAAATTCGCTCTAACGATTTTGATTAAAATTTAAAAATCAATTTTAAAGGAAAGGGTGGAGTGGGTTAAAAAGGGGTTGAATGAAGGATGGATAAATGAAATTAAAATGAAAAAATCGAAAAAGATATTGATGTTAGTATTAAAATTAAAAAAAAAAATCAATTATTTTTTAGATGTCAAAATGATTTCATTTTGAAATCTTTGAAGAATTTTTTGTTCTTCATAGGAAAGATAGAAATGGTTGATGGTAAAATTTTATAAAAATTATATTAATATTGGGAGAGGAGGGAAGGGGTGGTTTGAAGGTAGAGAGTGGGAATTATGAATGTAAATGGAAAAAAAAATATATATTTAATTGTAGGGAAGGGGAGGAAAAAAAAGAAAAAAAGAGTAAAATTGATTGAAATGAAAAATAAAATATAGTATTTTGGATTTGTAAAATTTTGATAAATATAATAAATATTATTATTTAAAAAAATTAAAATTTGTAGATAAAAATTATATAAAATTGAATGAATTTGTGATGTTTTATATATTTATATATAGGAGAGAAAAGAAAAAAAAATTGATTTTTAAATTTTTTTAAGTGCAATCTATGTATATTCTCATTTTGCTCTCAAAATTGTTTGAAGCACATTTTTCTCTTGTATTTCATAGGAAAGATAAGAGAACTGGTTGCCATGGTAATAAAATATAAATATTTTCCCATGTTTATAGATTTTATATCTTTAATTCTAATATATCGGCGGAAACTAAATATATCTCGACACAAAAAAAATCTGGTGTGACAAACACATAACACACAACTTTCGATTAACGAAGGTAAGAGAAAGTTGTGTGCTGTGCGACCAGTTACACCAGATTTTTTTGAAATTTAAATATTAGAATTAAAACCTTACATCTTTCACCTGAGAAAAATGACAATTCATTTGTTGAGATGAACAGATACTGTAAACTATGAATAAAATTTCGCCCAAGCACAAATCGTGAACTTTTAATAAATTATTATTAATATCTTGAAAAATAAAAATTATAATTTTTTTTTATTTAATAACTTTATTTATGTGGGAAGGAGAGTAGTTTTGGTAATTTATTAGATAGCTAAATAGAGTGGGGGACTCTTCGTTGACGAAAATTGTAAATGTGCCATTGATAACAAATAAATTATAGGTTATATATAAATAAAATTTATCTTTTATTAAATACTAAATCGATCAGACTTAGTAGTTTTTACACGATGTATTATATAAAAAATCGTGTGGGGGGGGCGGCGCACACCCCTCCCCTTTCTCTCGCCTTTTGTGGTAGGGGGTGGGGTGTGTGGTTCCGGGTTTTTTTTGTGGGGGGTTGGGTTTTGTGTGGGGGGGGGGGGGGAGAGAAAAAAGAGGGAAAAATAGGAATAGAAGAAGAGAAAGGGAAAAATTGAGGGAAAAGAGAAATAATGAAAGAGCTAAAAAATAAGATGAAAATCAAAATCGTTAGAGCGAATTGAGAAAATCGAAAAAACTGAAAAAGTATCAGAAAGTAGTCTTGGGATTTTGATTAAAAGTTATTTCCGGGGGGGGACTTAAATAAAACGCTCATTCATGTAAAATGAAAAAAAAAAAGGATTGGATAGGGGACGGATCAAATCGAAAGAGGGAAAAAGTAACGCAATAAATAAACGAGGAATATCGAAAGACCAGAGGTACGAAATATTTTACTTATTGAGTATTCCAGTGTCTACTGATACATTAGAGAGAATTTTATGAGTTGGGCTTGCTTTTAATTTTATTTTACTTCAAAAATTCGAATAACCGATTTTATTTTTAATTATTATTAATTCGAGACCCGCCGAGAGTTTATGAATTTGAATGGAGATAATTTCACTTTCTGTTTGTTTATTATAGATTTTAAATTGAAAGCGAAAAAGAGGCGAACATCTGCCAAATGTTGTTTCGCTATCACTTTTTTTTTTTTATAATAGAATCAACGAATTTTAATTATTTCATTAAAACTAGAACTAGAAAATATATTTATGTTAATTTTACGTAACCTTTATGCTGTAATTGCTTAGAAATCAAGTTTTCTTATCTACCACTATAGTTATCAAAGAAAAAAAAATTTTTTATTATCTTAAATGTCAAAATAATTTTTTTTAGACAAGGACAAGTTTTTTAAATTTACACTTAGAATATGAATTATGTAAAAAAAAAAAAAAAAAAATTCAAACTGCTTTGTTGAAAAGTGATTTCAATAAAAAAAAAAAAAAATCATCTGTAATCTTGAATGATAGCAGTCTTTTAGAACGTTAGATGAAAAGCTACCTAGCTTAGCAAATATTAAAAAAAAATCTACCTACCTATTTGTCAAGAGTTCAATAAAATACTTAAAAAAAGTAATATGCGACCTTCCTGTAAGATCGGCAGCCCAAATTGATTTTTAGATAAATGGCTTCAGAGCTCCCCGTGATCTGACATTACAGTTAAATTTTAAAATCTAGATAGATTTAATAATCGTTTAAGCTTGGGAGGTGAGAAGGAATTAATCAAGTTTTGCTGGTTGCCTATCAGCAGGCAAAAACGAAATAAGCCTATATTTTAGACCATTTTTTTAAATAAATATTTAAATTATCTTCGTATAAATCACAGTGTTTGAAGAATTAAATAGGGTAGGCGTATTTGCTTTTTGTTTAGCTGATCCATGTTTTGAAAAATTATATAATCGGGAACCATTAAATTATTTATTCTTTGATCTTATAATGGTTTTATGTTAAATAAATCTAATTAACATTTATTAATATTGTATATATGTAAGAGCAAGTTCGAATACATAAGGAAGGTGAGTTCCATTCGATCACCTAAAATGAATAATTTTTGTAAATTGTATATTATAGATATCTCCTGCTGAGAATCATAGTGACGAAAGTCTGAAATTCAACAATTCGAGAAAAGGCGTTTGAAAGTTTTGTAAACATAACGACGTTCTATTTAGCAAAGTGCCTAACTCCACTTTTTTTCTAAAATCATTTTTTTGTATTTTCTGTTGAAAAATATCATTCTCCTTATGCTCTGAACTGGGTAAGAGCGTAATTCAAATTTTTCAGTTCGAAAAGTTGCCACAAGAAAAGTGTTTAACAGTGGCTCTAACAATGACAATAAAATGTTTTTTGGCTCTCCTGAAAAATAAACAAAAATGGAGTTAGGCACTTTGCTAATTAGAACGTCGCTGAGCTTATAAATTTAAATAGCCGGGCAACAAATGAATAGGCCAGAATCAATAGCAAAGAATGGAAATATATTTTCGCCACTTTGGCACTCAAAAGAGAAAACGTTTTAACATTGTTTGGTAGGCTTAACTCAAAAATTGAATTTTTGGACTTTCGCCACTATAATTCTCAACAGGCGATATATAGGCCAATAGCCAATTATAGGAACTCGTAAACACTTAATAATAAAGCTTAATACATAAGCTTTATATAGCTATACTGTCTGTATATGTTGTAAGAATCGTCCCCTGGATCCGCCAATGAGACAAAGTGTCACCGATTTACATTTTTTCGACCAAATTTACATTTTGATAGATATTAGCAAAAAATGTTACTATATAATTGCTTGATCTTATAGTTTTATAAAAGAAGTGAAAGTTTAAATATTATATATTGTCATAACAGCATATCAATGCCAACTGATTGATCTATTTAGTTATGGTTTCTAAGTCAAAAATATATCATTTTTTTTGTTACAGGATGATAGAAGAATTGATATAGCCTACTCTTCGCTGCATCAGTGATAGTGCCAGTTCGCAACTTTTATGTAAGCACTCAACAATTCAATCACTTTCACCTATCTATAGAGAAAGTTTTTGCTGTGCGATCAGTCACACAATATTTTTTTATTTAACTAATTAAATATTTTCCATTAATTTATGTAGAAAATTTTTTCTTGTTAAAAACTTAAAAAAAAAGGGTGTTTCACCCCTGATTTAAATAATTATCGGTATTTGTGTAGTGAAGGATATAGTTAACGGGAAGCGATGAAGGCGCGAAGCGGCGGCATTAAGTATGATGTTATCTGAGAGTATGGAAAGAGAAAGAGATAGAGTAATAGGAAAAAGAGAGAAAGAGAGCGGTTGGCATTGAGACGAGGTCCAGGAGGCCGCCTGGCGCCCTTGGGGCCCTTTCGACGCGTGCGCCCCGACGCTTATCTCTTATTGGTCGCTGGTGGCCTAAGAGTGAGCATGGCGGGGGCGTCCTGGTGGGGGGCCACCTGCTGGACAGATGCCCTCCTCTCCAAAATCAAAAATTCACTTTTTCTATTTCGGTCACTAAGATATCTCATCTTCAGGTGGGGGGCCCACCTGTCACCTAGTTTTTTTTTTCTCAATTGCATCGTTAATATTAAAAAAAAAATTCACTTTTTCTCCCGAGGGGGGCTGAACTGGGTTGTCGGAGGGGATCCAAGTGTGTATTCACACCTGCTAACGATTACCGATCATGCTATTTGAAATTCACAACCTGAATAGATAAATTCAATGTGGTTAAAATTAATTTTTAAAACATTTGTATGCACAATTAATGACTTTTTATTTGTTCATTTGAGATTTTTTTTTAACATTTTAATGTCCCTGATAAAAGCCACCATATTGATTTTTATCTCTTTTTCGATATCCTTGATTGATAAGGTTTTTTTTTATTTAACATATTTTCTTTTTTAAATTAATAAATTTTCTTCTCTTAATGTCAGTTATAAATTTAATCAAAAATTCCCTTGAAATAGTTCTTAGACCATCTGACTATAATTTTTTAATTCATAACATAGGCCTATTATGTGACAAAAACTCTAATAAATAATAAAACTTTCTAAACAAGGTTTTCTAGATAATAATAAATTTATTTATTCTTCATATTCTATTAAGTTTTAAAGCCCTTTTGACTTTGCGTCAGCCCGAGCAAGCAGCCTCTAATCAAATTTGCAGCGATATGTTCTAAAATTTTATTAATTTTTACAATACTTTTAGGTAACCACTTGAGACGAAACATGAAACTTTTTAACAAAATCTGCCAAAGGGTACTAACTAGTACTTTACTGATGTACTTCTTTAGTTTTTTTTTTTTTTTTCGATTTTCTCAAAATTTAGTCTAACGTTTTTGATTACAAATCATAAATCAATTATTGTTTAAAATATATTTTCTCATTTTGCCCTTAAAATCTTTTGAAGTATACATTATTATTGTACTTCATAGGAAACAGAAGAAATGGTTACCATGGTAACTAGAGTCCGACCGAAACAAGATTTTCACCCGAAACCGAAACTTGTATTTCCTATAAAAAATTCATATAATTTTACCTTTTTTTTTGGAATTTTTTCCGCCCTGCGGAAAATTTTTTCTCCTTCCATGAAAATCATTTGACCTTTTTTTTTTGCATGCGACTCTCATCCCATCTGTTCAGACTCAGGTTTCGGCTACTTTTTGGCCGAAACTGGCCGGAACCGTAACCGAAACCGAATATTCGGTAGGTTCCTAATGGTAACAAAATATAATTATTTTCCCATCTATGAATTTTAAATCTTGACCCTATCTGAAGTACTTAAAGTAGGTATTTTTGGAAAATATTACTTTATTTTACCGCAAATTTTACGCAAATGTTTTAAGTCTCCTATTATATTTTTTCATTTTAATACCGTAATAAATTTATTATATAAAACACATAACAATAATAAATAATTAAAACGAGGCCAATTTATTATTTCCGAACTTTTTATTTTAATTCAAAAGGAAGATGCTTTCGACTTTCTTCGGTGGGGGACTCTGCTCTTATTTCCAAAGGGGGTCTCTTTAACACCTGCCGCCATTCCTAGTATATAAGAAACTAATTTTTGCCATTTTGCTTCAATCTATTAGAGAGATGCTTCCAAGTGATACATTCTAAATTGTTTATTTAAATTCTCCCCTTTCGTTAGATTCAAATTGTTTTTAAATACAATCAAAAATTCTTTCCATTTTTTTTTTTTTAATCTAATATTTGTAATGTTTAATAGTAAATTAAGTGTTAGGATGAATATATAAAAGAAAATGCAGCTTGTGATATTTTCTTTGACACAACTGACGTTTCGGCTCTAGAATCGTCATTGTAATTCAGAAGAAGAAGAATGTCATCTCTGAAGAAGACCGAAACGCCAGGTATGAGTTAAATAAAAAAAAAACTGCATTTCCTTTTTGTATTACTCATATAAAAAATATTCAGAAATTTTTTTCATTTGGAAATGAGTCTTAAATTTTTCAATAATTACTACATTTTCAAAATTTTTTAGTGGAATTGTTTCTATATACGGGGAGCAATAGGCAATCAGATAGTTGCAGTGAAGTAATGTCAAGACCTCTCTGCGGGTGGCCCCGAAGAACGAACGTGTGAAACGTACTGTCTTCTATATAAATCTATATATAATAGCGAAGTGTCCATCTGTCTGTCTGTTTTACTTACTTCCCTTTGGAATTTTGAAACAAATTTCGCAGGACGCTATGGAGAGTCCAGGAAAAATACTCGGGTTCCGAAATTCTCAAAAAGGGAGGTTTTTATTATTGATTACCTTAAACTAGTTGACTGAAAATTTGCGACACAAAAGGTGAGGGTCCGCCACAGGTGGCAAAGGTCCAGGGGGGGCGAAGCGGCTAGTTTCAAATAAACACATTCAATAAACCCTTAAATAGCTTCAAAAGCTGAGATGACAAATATGAACAAATAATAATAAACTTGTTTTATTTTATTAATAACTTGAATCTCTCACTAACTATTTTATCAGCTTCCTTTGAAAAACACAGAAAATTTTATTATGTTCTTAAATTTATCGCATTTACCTCAAATCGGCCATTGAACTTACTGTATATAGTGTTTTCAGATATTTTCTTCTAGGAGAGGGAGAGGGAGGAGCTTAGGGTGGTGCGAGTTTTCTCAAAGCATTTGAAAACAATACCTAGCCATAAATTTCTCAGACACCTTAGGAAAATCCCGTTATTTATTCTCAAAATGCAGAAACATAATTTCTATTTTACTTTCCATATACTAGGCTGTAAAAACTTGAACTACGAAAGAAAGGGGGTATTTAATCTTTTTTTGAGAGAGAAGGAAGGATGGGTGTCAGTGCTCCCAACCCTCCGGCTTTATCTCGGCTCTCCGGCTTTTTTTGAAATTTCATAATAAATTCATTTTATATTACAAATTCGGAGAAAAAAATTACTAAAAAAAAAGGTCGAATGAGATCCGCGTAGGAAAAATGCAATGATTTGAGATGCTCGGGGAAAAAATACTTATAAAAACACAAAATGGCTAAATGATATGAATTTTGTATAGGAAATTTCTCCTGCTTTTGTCTCAGTTGACTCCGACTTTTTTCATTCGAAATCTCCGGTTTTTTTGGAAATCTTAGTTGGCAGCACTGATGGGCGTATCCAGCTCAAAATGGAAGGGGAGGCTCTACCCGCCCCATGAAAACAAGTCAAATAAATTTTATAAAAATATTCTTTATATAAAAAATAAATCTTACAGATCTCATTTTTTTTTTTTTTTTATAAATTATCAGTTTATTAAATGAATATTTTTTTACTTCAAAAGATTTTCACGCTATTTGTAATATAATCTGTACATTTTTTTTATTTTATTAGATTAGCATTTTTAGCAATTTCTTTTTATGTTTTTTTAAATAGAAATTTTTCTTTTTAAATATTTATTTCATTTTTCGCCATTCGTTTTGCTTTATTTAAACTTGTAATTCTTTCACGGCTATTAGAATTTCCGTTGTCTAAAAAGACACCTGGATAATATTAGCTATTTTACATAACTCGTAGGGATAATTAATGTTTAGCGAATTATTTAATGCCCCATTAGAATTGGATCTAAAATGACTTTTCTGGTTAAATGTTTTTTTTTTTTACCTTAATTTTAAATTAAGTATATAAAAGAATTTAGTATTTATTTATTTTTAATGAAATCTAAATAAGGATGTTTTTATTCACTAAAAACTAAAATTTTTATATATTTATATAAGCGCTTTTTTGGCATTTGAGGCCTTTTAGACTCCGTTCTCATTTTTCTTAATTAAATAATTTTGATGATTTTTTTCAAGAAAAAAATAAAAATTTTGCCCTCTAAACAAAAAAATTCAAGAAAAAGATTCCCCCGCCTGGCAAAATTTAAAATAACGCCTTGATAACAATCCAAAATTTCAAAATTAATGGATCAGTGTGACTCTTTATGTCTTCATTTGTGAAAATTTTTAAATACTCAATCGTTCTATTTCTTTATGGAATACATTTAATGAAAACTCTTTCAAGATTGATTTTTAATATTCCTTATCTTTTGAAGCAATTTTTCTTCGCAAGAAAGAGAGAAAAGGCGCTGTTATATTCACTTGAGTTGCATTTATATCATATTGGAACTAATTCGTGTGATTTGTAGATTTTGTGAATTGCATATCTCACAAGTGACAGCTTATTTTTTTTAGAAATGGACCAGTCTTGTGAAAAAAATAGCTTAAAAAAGCAGATTTAAATTTTAAGCCATAATTTTAAAATAAGAGAAAACTCTTCTGTTTAGAACTCATCTGTCTTATGTGAACCGGATCCCATTTGCAAACAAAGCCATTAATGAATGAATTTTAAATTCAATCTAATTTTTAGAAAGAAGAAAAATTTTCTAAAAATTAAAAAAAAAAATTTCAAATGATGAATCATATTCTATTTCATTCTAGAATACAATATATAAAAACTGTTGTAGATCTTTCAAATTCGATTTTTTTTGATATTCCTTAAAATGTATAGATCGTTTGACGCATTTTCTCTTCACAAAAAGAGAGAAAAGGTGCTGTTATTTCAGCGGTATTTCTGTCATGTTGGACCTAATAGTTTGTAGATTTTGACAAATAGCATATCTCAATCAAAATATTATTTTTTTTTTTTAAATGGACCATTCTTGGAAAGATGGCTATTTCTTTGTGACGTTTAAAAACTAATTTTTTTGAATATTAAAATTTATAAGGCGGAGTCTTTATTGGAAATGGAAAAATAATAATCCTACAATTAGTGAGTTTCGCATTTAATAATTTGTATGTTAATATTTTAAACACGGAAATAAATTTCATGCCCAAATTTACTTCTCCTTCTATGTAGTAGACCTCGAAAATTTTTAACTCCACCTCCTTTTCTCCTCCTTTTAATTTTTTTTTTAACCCGGAAAAATTTGTTTGGATAAAATTTAACCAATAAAAATAAAGTTCTAATTGTGTTGTTTACGTTGTGTAAGTAGCAATTTAAATTTATTTCGACCTTCATACTTAATTTATTAATGGTAAAAAATTCTTCCTGTATCCTTATAATAAATAAGCAATTTTTATTAATAATTATTTTTTTTACTTATAAATTGAACCTCCAAAGAAAAAAATTATTGGCAAATTTTAAAAATTTTCTACTCCTAGATTGAATTTGAAATCCCCTCTTTAAAGACTGCGTTTCTAAATGGGACTCGATCCACATGAGCAGATGAGTACTAAACAGTAGAATTTTGTATAATTTTAAAATTGTGATTTAAAATTTGAACCTGCTTTTTTTTAGATATTTTCTGAATAGACCAACAGTGGAAGTCAATTGTATTTAAGAAATTGATTTCTATTCGTTGCAATAGTTTTATTAAAAAAGATTTTCTTTTATCTTCTGATCTCCAGATTACTACCAAATGGCTAAATTTAAAAATTTTTCAATTAAATTCATCTCAGATCATGATAAGATCTCTTGTCAAGGTGCAACTCGATTGTCTGTTGCACACCTTGTGTGCATTCCATAAATGCATTTAAATTCGAATGCACATCAGCACAGATGCCGTTTGCATATGTTGGGGACTCTGCTGGCCTTCTTGTCGTTGTATAAATTTACAAGTTTTAAATCTTGTTGAATTTATTGTTTCTTGTTTTAGTGAGTCTGGGATTTTGAGGGAGATTATTTGATTGTTTGTTTTATTATTAAAAACGAAATCATCGGATGGATTATGTTAAAAAAGTATTATTTTTTCTTATTAGCAAATCAAGTAAGTGACAATATGGAACAAAAACTTTACAACACTAACACTGATACATTTGTAGAGGATTCAGCTGAAGTTATTTGAAATTAACTCTCACCGCGCCTTCGGCTCGGAAACGACCCAGAACCAAAAATCATTTATTTTTTAGATTCTCTTCAAAATGTATATTTTCATTTTGCTTTTGAAATCTTTTGAAGCACACTTTACTCTTGTACTTCATAGGAAAGATAGGAGAAATATAAATATTTTTCCATGTTTATAAATTTTATCATCTTGAATTCTAATGTACTGTAGTGTCGGAAACTAAATATATGTCAACTTAAAAAATCTGGTGTGTCAAGCACAGAACACAACTTTCGATTACCGAAGACTGTGCGACAGTCACACCAGATTTTTTCTAAATATTGATAGAATCTAAACCCTAAATCCAAAAAATCCCATTTTCTCAGAATTCGTTCTTTTCATTTAAACACTTAAGTTAATTAGGTTTAAAAAAATTTTTACAATAGAATAATAGCTTTTGTTACACTCAGCCGCTTATGGGTCTTTTTCAACCCAAACATATCCTATTCTTTTAAAATCATTTGTTTTTTTCTTTAGTCACTTGTCAAGTGAATTGAAATACTTTTAAATGCTTCAAAGAGACAAATGTATTATTTTAAATTTCATTTTAATTTTCTTAGAATATTCTTTTTAACTTTGTCAATCAACCGTAGGTTGGACAGGTAAAGTTAGTGTAATCGTAAAAAAAATCGAAATTTTTTTGTTTCAAATTCATCAAAGCCAAAATTTTAAACTCCTCAAAGTCTCTTTATTTTTTGCTTACCCCCCTAGTACTTATCATTTTTCGCAACTACTTTTTTTATTTATAAAAATTTATCCTGGCAAGAAAACACGACTTTACAAAAGAAGAAATGATTGTTTTACTTGAAGACAAGTGACGTTGATGAATATAATGAATATTCAAGTTCTAATGATGAGTTTTGCACAGAGGTAGGTGAAAGTTCTTCTTAAAAATGAGAAACTAGTGACGGAGAAACTGAAGAAGTACCAGTTAATTTACCTATTGATAAAAATTTTATTTCAAAAAATATAATATTATTTGGAGTGCTACTCTCCACTTATGTCAAGGAAAATTTTTGAACTGAAAACCTTGCAAAACTTGCACATTTTGACCAAGATAGCAAGCACTTTTTACTACCTGAATGCTACGTGTAAAATTATACTTGAATGAAGAAAATACTGACGGTTGGACTGATTCAGTCAGACTGACAGTCTCACTCAGTCTGATTCAGTCAGACTGACATTATGACTGATCGTGTAAGAGCCCCTTAAAAGCATTTTATTTCAAATAAAGCAACTAATCCCACTTTTTGGAAAGTGGTCCTATTATTATACAATCTCAAAATATTGTCTATACAAAAACATATTGTATTTTTAAAATTTTTTTTAGGTGTGTTTATTCATATTTCCATGAATATTCCTATAGTCAGACATACAGACCACCGCACGTCACACTTAAAATTTATGACTGGAAATACCCAATTTCTTTATTTAGCATCCGAGTACTTTTCAATTTAAGGTTAAAATTTTCTCAGAAAAGGGCATACAGGTCATTTCTTCAGAACTACATTTATGATATATATACCTTTTTGGTTTTTGAAAATTTTACTTATAAGCTACTATTCTATTCTATGACAAAATTATGTAATCCTTTTATTAGTTTAATGAGAGGAGCAACAAATTTCTAAGAAACGCAACTAAATGACAGTTGAGTTAAAAGATCTTTCCTAAATCATTCTCTGATTGTAATCTCCTAGGTAGATATATCTCTGTCACCAGAGAATAGGAAGTCAAGTGCAATTTTGATAATTTGAGTTGGTACTGTATCAGCGGGTATATAGGGGGGGGGGGGCCCCCCCCCCCCCCCCCTTAGTACTTTTCCGGGATTGATATTTTTAAACCCCCCCCCCCCTTCTTACATACATACAGTATGTAATTCACTTCCGATAATGACACATATGATGTCGAAATACGTATAAAGTGTTAATGTTAAATAAATAAATCATTGAAACAAAAAAACCTTGTGTATCATACCGGAATTTAATTCTCTTATCAAATCATAATGTTTTAACTAGAGCCAACGGTTACCAGCTTAAAATTTCTCAAGTAACTCTTGATTTAAAATTTTGAAAACGATCTGGCAATTGAAAGAGGTAGGAAGAAAATAGTAAGCTTATATCTATTTTATTTTATTTGTAGAAGTGAACGAATAAATAAAACACTAGGTTATTTGTTTCAAATTAATTATTGATAATAAATTCATTATTAATACGTATTTCGACTTACCGGTGTTGATTTTTTTGAAACAAATAACCGACTGTTTGATTTTTTATTGTATATTTAAATTTACAAAATGTTTCAACAAGAACCATTGGTTCAATTCTTAAAGAATATATCAAAATTCAACATGAGGTATTGTAGCTGTTTAAATATAAAAAACACCGAAAAATTATATAACAAAACATTACATTTTGCCTATACCCTAGTATAATTAATTACACCTTCTATACCATATAATTGTGAATGTTTTCTACTAAATTAATGATTTCTATGATCTAATTTGAGTTCCCATTTGATAATTTATATTTATATACTTTTATATTATTAAGATAAAAAAAATTATAGTCCGGTGCATTTTTATTTTCTATTTCTAATTATTTAAAAACTCTTCATTATTATAAATCTAGAATATACTTAGGTAATTAATTTAGTTTTTTTTTTTGGGATCGATACGTCATCACAACCCTTCTACTTAATTTCAATTAAGAGAATTGAGGTGGATGGTCATTACGAATCATCCTCTAATGAACTTTTGACATTTTCCTCATAATGACAATTAAATTAATTTTTTTTTTCGTGGTTTTAATATTGGATTAGACGTGGAAAAAAAAATGGGCGGGTATCTTAACTAGATATCCTTGAATGGCGCATTCGATTGGTTGATAAATTCTCGAATTTTAAGTATTCAATTTCCTATTAATTATCAAAGTAGCCTTATCTTTATTCTTTAATTTTCAAAACACCAATATGTTATATATTTTTTTTTATTGTAATTTAAAAAAAAAAAATTGATCTGAATTAAGAGATAAAGTTTAGGCAAAGAAACCATTTGGTGTCTCGGTGAGGGGGAATAAAATTTATTTCATAAACTTTTAAAGAAAGGAAAAAGGAGGAGGCGAGAGCGGAAATGATTTTTCAACCCTAATTTGATCAGCCACCATTTTTTATCCCTTATTTACAAATATCTTTTAGCACTATGAATTTTAATGAATATCCATCTGTGACGCGTAAAATTTGATTATAATAAAAAACAAATAAAATATTAAATATTTTAATTTAGAAAGTAAAAAAAAATGGGAAATTTTAATATAAGGCCTAAAAAAAAAAAAAAAAAAAAAAAAAAAACTGGACCCGGAATTGAATTTCTCCTTGAAATTTGAATGTTTCGCGAACACGTGTCCGATATTTCGCCATTTTATTTTTTGAGTCCTTGAAAATTTTAAAAGGACAAGGAAATTAAATGTATTTTTAAGAGATGAAATAATTATTTAACAGAATCTTTAATTAGTTCATACATTTTAAGAATACTTTATAAAGAAATTTTTTGTACTGTGTGTCTTACTAATTATTATTGTTTGAAAATTAAATTATAATGAAATTAGTAATATATAATTTGAAATGAACAATTAGACAGACTAAAATTTGTTTTTCATATCAAATTTTATTCAACTCCATGGTTAATCTAAATTCAATAGAGAACGAATACGAATATTTAACTCTGAGGAATAGGGATGGGATCTAAATCGCATTAGATGCCGAAAAAGACTTTAAATAAAAAAAAAAAAAAAAAAAAACTGATAAATTCCAAGTCAAATCATAAAAAAGCCCACATTTCTCAAAAAATTATTCTTCTCACGTTTTTTTTTTAAGAGATGGTGGACAAGTAAAGCTGGTGCCCTGTTTAGTGATCACTGATACAATTTTATTTATCGATGCAGATAAATATAATAATAATAATTTTAATTAGAGTTTAGGATGAACTTTTCAATTTCACAGTTACAAAAAACTAGCTAAAAGAGTGAAAAAATACATGCTTAAATGGTAAGGGTTAGTGGAAGGAGAGAGGGGTAGGGGTCAAGTTGTCTTGAGTTATGGGTTATCTTGGTTTATGAGGAACTGAGTGTTTCTAGGAAGGCATTTAATGAGTGAAAGGTGGGATATTGTCTTTAAGGGGCCCTTACACGATCAATCATACTGTCAGTCTGATTGAATCAGTCCAACCTTCAGTATTTTCTCCATTCAAGTATAATTTTACACGTAGCATTCAGACTACCAGTCAGAATAAAGTTCTTTTTAGCTCATTCGACTGTGGGAAGCCACTAATTTTTCTTCTTAACTAAACTAACTTAGTTCCCTGCCACTAAATAACAATAAAAAAACAAAAAGAAAACGGCCATCAGTCTTCAGTCTTGCCCATACACGTTCAGTCAAAACGCCAATCAGCTCAAATACTGTGCAGTATGATTGATCGTGTAAGGGCCCCTTTAGACTTATTTACAAATAGTTAACAAAATAGAATTACAAAATTTTTTTTTTATTTTTTTTTAAATAAAGTCAATATCCCACCATTTATTCATTCATTAAATCCCTTCCTAGAAACACTCAGTTCCTCACAAACCAACTCAACTCAATGCATCTTGACTCCTACCCCTCTCTCCCTCCACTAACCCTTACCATTTAAGCATGTATTTTTTCACTTTCTCAGTTCGTTTTTTGTAACTCCTGAAGATGGTATAATATCCCGAAATATATCGAGTTATTAAATTTGTTGTTTATACTCTCATACCTCAGTGAAACTCCACATATAAAACTTCAATTTAAAATGTTTCACCTAAAACCCACACCGCCATAGGCGTAGCCAGGGGGAGGTTTTGGGGGTTCAAACCTCCTCCCATGACTAGATATTTAAATACAAATTATATTTCACAAGAAAGACAGGGTAAGAGAAAGTAAAATATAATAATTTACTATAGCTAAAAAAACAAGCCAAAATGATTTATAAATACCCTGAAATAATCTTAAATTTTTGAAAAAAATTTCTTGATCCCCCCTCCATCAAAAATTTCTGGCTACGCAATGCACACCGCTATCTTTAAATTTGATATATTAGTCTAGGCTACTAATTATATATTAAAGTAATTAAAATTCTTTACAATTTATAAAATAGACTAATTTTCATCGTTTAGATCAATAGATACATTAAATTTTAATTTTTAATAAAATATAGAATACTTTTAAATGTCTCCATTATTTATTCACATTCTTAGGCCATTTACAATTTAAACTGTTCAAAGTTTAAATAAAAAAGAACACCCGAATAGTCTATTAAACGTCTTCTGAAAGATTTATGTGCTTCCTAAACAGAGACATTTGTTATATCTTTTTTAACCCTTTTTTTCTAATTTGACAAGAAGAAGAAGAAAAGAAAAAAATGAGCCGAAGAACGGAGATATTTTATTTTCAATTATATTTTTATATTTCACGCTCTTGGTCACGGGGTGGCTCCGTTAGAATTTGCCAGCTGCTCTTTTTCTTCTACTTCGTTCTCTGTATTTTTTTTTTTTTTAACTTTTCTCAATTAACTAATGAGATTGAAGATGAAGAGGAAAGTTATTGAGTTTATTTTGAAAATTTTTGCTTATTGAGTTGTATAATTATAGAGAATCCATGCAAGCAAGTGGGACATGTTGATTGATGATATCCATATTACGAGAGCATTTGTCCACGGGGGCGTATCTTACCACAAAAGGGGGTGGTCCCCCTTCTTTGGGGAGAAGTTTGCAGACACGCGCCAGCCGCCTGTCTGCCAGATGACGGAGAAGACTAAGAAGAAGAAAAACACAAGAACGAGATAAAATACTATACATACTTACGCACACACACAGGGATGATCAGACAGCCAGCAGACAATATTATTTACAAATAAATATAATTCTATACTCTATTAACTTATCGTGTATATTTACTAAATATTCAATTTAAGGTAATCCAGTGGTTATAATAATATTAAAATTAAGAATATCCAGTTTATCTTTGGACGAAACGGAGGATTTTAATATTAATAGTTGGGGGAAAAAAACAAAATCTTGTGTTTTATTTTTTTACAATAACTCACGGACGATAAATACATATCATATCAGTGCCGTACCCGTTGCTCAGGGGCTGCTTGTGGGTACGTGGATGGCGACCACGAGCTATCCTGGCAATACTTCTTTTCTTTGCATGTCAGTCTCTTTCCTTCTATATTTTCAACAGGCGTCAGACCGTGAGACAGTCCGGTCTTTTCTATTCCTTCTCGGTCGCAAAAACCCCCTCCTCCGACCCCGCACCGCGTGATTAAGGCGAAGAAAGAAATTTTTCGAAATTTTCTTGAAACCCCTCGGTAATAGAAAGTTGTGTTCTGTGTTTGTCACACCAGATTTATTGTGTCGAGATAAATTTAGTTTCCCCAATATATTTAAATTCAAGATAAATTGGAAAATATTTATATTTTGTTACCATGACAACCATTTCTCCTTTCCTTTTAGTAAGTACAAAAGTGTGCTTCAAACAATTTTGAGAGCATAATGAGAATATATATAATTTAAAGAGCATCTAAAAAATAATTGATTTTTGAATTTTAATCAAAAACGTTAGAGCGAATTTTGAGAAAATCGAAAAAAACTGAAAAAGTACATCAGTAAAGTACTAGTACGCTTTGGCCCATTTTGTTCAAAAGCTTCTTGTCACATGCCAGGAGGGTGGCTAACTTTAATATAAAATTTCAACCTCTTAGCTCTTTTCCTTCAGTGAGATATTTTGTTCACAGACACACACACAGACTTCTCATTTTGCCCTTTTGAACCACACTTTTCTCTTGTACTTCATAGGAAAGATAGGAGCAATGGTTGCCACGGTAACAAAATATAAATATTTTTCCATGTTTTTACTTTCTCTTACCTATGTATATATGTAATATATATATAGAGAGAAAGTATTGGTTCATGTCAAAAATTCGATGTCGAGATTTTGATGGATCTTCACGTTTTGAGGTCCCCTGAATCCAAAAAAGTGGTTTTCGCGACATGGTCTGTCTGTCTGTCTGTGTGTGTGTGTGTCTGTGTGTCTGTGTGTCTGTGAACAAAATATCTCAAGAACGAAAAGAGCTAGGAAGTTGAAATTTTATATTTAAGTTAGGCACCCCCATGGGACGTGACACGAAGCTTTTGAACAAAATCGACCAAAAAGTACTAGCACTTTACTGATTCACTTTTTCAGTTTTTTCGATTTTCTCAAAATTTGCTCGAACGATTTTTTTTAAATTCAAAAATCAATTATTTTTTAGATTCTCTATAAAATGTATATTCTCATTTTGTGATTGAAATCTTCGGAAGACCACTTTACTCTTGTACTCCATAGAAAAGATAGGAGAAATGGTTGCCATGGTATCAAAATATAAATATTTTCCCATACTTATAAATTTTACATCTTGAATTCAATTGTACCCTACTGTCGGAAACTAAATACATGTCGACACAAAAAATCTGGTGTGACAAGCACAGAACACAACTTTCGATTACCGAAGGTAAGAGAAAGTTGTGTGCTGTGCGCCAGTCACACCAGATTTTTATATCTTGAATTTTAATAGATCCGCGGAAATTAAATATATCTCGACACAAAAAAAAAATCTGTTGAGACAATCACAGAACACAACTTTTCATTATCGAAGGTAGGAGGAAGTCGTGTGCTGTGCCACCAGTCACTCCAGATTTTTCACATTTGGGTTTTACTCTCCAAACAGGTGCTTGCCGCACCTCCCCCACCCTATTATTTCCCTCTGACATAAGTAGCCTGGTGCAATACTCTGACCTAGAGATCCTGAGTGACAACAATAATAATTAATACAAAAATAAATAATTCAATAATCAATTTGAAATAAATTGTTTTTTTTTTTTTCAAAGTCAATTTATTTTAAATAATTGAAAAACACAACACAAATCACCTGTGAATTATTTGACACTTGCATGAGATTTACCTTCGTACCTCAAAACCCAGTTATTTCGAAATAAATTTTCTATTTAAAAAAAAGGGAACAAAAAAAAAAAATAAATAACAAATTTAGAAGCTAGTTCGTTTATTTTGCATCACTTCTAATATATTTAATTATTAATTTGCCTAATACCTTTTTAATATTTAATTAATCGTTTCCTGATTTATTATGTATCAATCGATAGAGGGGGCTAGTTACACATCTTATAAACAATTAATACATTTATTTACTTAAACTTAAGCAGAGAGAGTAAAAGAAAAAAGCTTCACTTTGAACTACATTTTAATTAATAAATAAAAACGAAGTAGAATCAAACAGGAAATCTAATAAAATAGAAAAGTTATTGGAAATTAAAGAGACTCAGAAAAAATCTTCTTTGATTAATAAATCTTTTTATAACCAATTCTGATTAATTGATCATTGATTGAGTGTTCGATAAAAGAGACTTCGTTTAATGAATAATTTCATGTTTGGTGACGGTGAGTCATTGCTGATAATAGGGACGAGAAACTCTCACTACACTCTATCTACAATATACTACAACTCTTGAGCTTATCTATAACCCATTTTATGTTTGGACTTTATCTCCCGCTAATTTATTATTCATTTTCTTTGACTTACAAAAGTAGAAATGATTAATAAATTTGAGCGAAGGAATTTTTTATTTATTTTTTTCTGAAGATATTTTTCTTCTCTCACGTCCTTTGTAAAGAATTTATCTTACAAATAGGTATTGGAAACTCGAGATTTTTTAATTTAACGGTAGGCTCTAGTTGAAATATTTTGTAAATTAAAGATAAATTATATTTTTACTTTCTCTTAGCCTATATATGAAATATATAGAGAGAGAAAGTATTGCGATCATGTCAAAAATTCGATGTCCAGATTTTGATGGATATACATGTTTTGAGGTCCCCTGAGTCCAAAAAGTGGGTCCCGCAAATTGGTCTGTGTGTGTGTGTGTCTGTGTGTCTGTGTGTGTGTAACGATTTTTTAGCATGAAGGAGTTGAGCTACCGGATTGAAATTTTATATTTAACTTAGGTACCTTTGAAGAATCTCAAAATAAGCTTTTGAACAAAATCGGCCAAAAAGTACTAGTACTTTACTGATGTACTTTTTCAGTTTTTTCGATTTTCTCAAAATTCCCTCCAAGGATTTTTTTTAAAATTCATAAATGAACTATTTTTTAGATGCTCTTTAAAATGTATATTCTCATTTTGCCGTTGAAATCTTCTGAAGACCACTTTACTCTTGTTCTTCATAGGAAAGTAGAAATGGTTGCCATGGTAACGGAATTTAAATCTTTTTCTTTTTATTAGATTAAAAATCAATTATTATTTAAATTCCCATTTATTTTTTATTTTATTTCTGTTTTTAATTGTTTCCAAGAAAACATATATATATATCTCTCCCACTTGCAAACATTATCGTCTCTCTCTACTCTTTTTAAATTCCCTTTCCACCTTATCTTCGCATAGAAACAATGTTAATTTCCTATAGGGATTTGTATGTTAATTTCGATTCAAAAGGGGGTCCCCTTTGGAACTTTTTAGACATTTAAAATTTTTTTTCCAATTCTTATGAAATTTTGTATTTATTTACGATTCTATATTGTGTATAAAATGTCCAAATATGAGATTAAAATTTTGAAAAATAACCATAGTTTATTTGAAGCAGTCAACATTTAAAATGCAAGTTTGAAACTAAGGTGCTATCGGAAACTAAATATATCTCGACACAAAAAATCTGGTGTGACCAGCACAGTGCGCAACTTTCTCTTACCGAAGGGTAAGAGAAAGTTGTGTGCTGTGCGCCAGTCACACCAGATTTTTGTACTGTAAGATCTATAAAGTTTTTTTTTTTTACTAAATTAATATTCACTGAATTATAAATAGGAAGAAAAGCTGGGAAATCTTTTGTACACTTTTAAAGAACTCAACAGTTCAAAGACCTTTTTCAGCTATTCTCATTTTGGGAAAACCGAGTAAAAAAAAACCTAACCCCGGCATTGAGGTCAAAATTCATTTCTCTAGATCAGAGGTGGCGCAACAAGGTGCCATTTTTACTTTCTCTTACCTACATGTATATGTTAATAAACAATATATATATATATAAAATATATATATATATATATATATATAGAGAAAGTATTGGATTAATATCAAAAATTCGATGTCAAGATTTTAATGAATAAACACGTTTTGAGGACCCCTGAATCCAAAAAAGTGGTTTTCACGACATGGTCTGTCTGTCTGTGTTCAATTTTAAGCATGAAGGAGTTGAGCTAGGAGGTTGAAATTTTATATTTAAGTTAGACACCCCACTAGGGCGTGAAAATAAGCTTTTAACCAAAATCGGCCAAAGAGTACTAATACTTTATTGATGTACTTTTTAATTTTTTTTTTTCGATTTTTTCAAAATTCGCTCCTACGATTTTGATTAAAATTCATAAATCAATATGTTTTAGATACTCTTTAAAATGTATATTCTAATTTTGTAATTGAAATCTTTTGAAGACCAATTTACTTTTGCACTTGTGGCCGGCAAACTTTTTTTTATCATCTACCCCTAAAAATTTGCTATTCCTCTTAAAGACTCTCTCTATAAAATATTAAAAACAAAAAGCAAGCTAAGATGATGTTTCTTAAATGATTTATTTTATTTTGACAAAATCATTTACATACGTAAATCAACAAGAAAGATGTTTTTGACAAGATTAACAATATTTGGTTAGAAATTTGTTGGGAGGACATAGCTTATGCGTAAAGTGTATAAAATACTTCAAATATTATAATTACAATTGGAAATAAAATTCGTATATACTTCGTTACTCTCAATAAATTTATTATGAATCTCTACCTCTAATCGGCCCATTCGACCACTTTGATGATCCCTAGTTTTGCAAATAGTTCCTATATGAATTTATAGTGTGAATTTACTTCTCAACATAACATCTTAATCAAATCGTTCAACTCATCTTTTCCATCCTGTTGACAAATATAACCTAAAAGCAGTAGCGTAACTAGGGGGGCGAAGGGGGCGCTCGCCCCCTCCGCCCCAGGCGCATCAACCCTTCGGCGCCCTATACCGACATAGGCACCCTAAGGCATCTAAAATATAGCCCAGGGACGGTGATTTTATCATATTCTTTCCATAAATTGTCCAAAAACACGGATAGTTTTCTTTTAAATTATATTACAACTTAAAAAACGACGCTCTTGTTGAGCTTCGCCCCCTCCGCCCTCAAAGGCTAGTTACGCCGCTGCCTAAAAGCCAAGGCGTGAGTTCGAACCCCAAGCGAGATATTTATTTAAATCATTTGGTTACCAAATGGTATAAATAAATGTGACTGAATAATTTGTATCATAATAGTGTTTTGTTTAAACTCTATATGGCATATGATGCCAGAAAAAAACAAACAAAAAATACTTTTAAATAATTACAAAATTTTTAAATGGATTTCTGTATGTATTTAAATCTTTTAGAAGACTTATGAGCACATAAATATCTAAAAATTTCTAAAAATATTATAATTCACACCCACTTGGTCATTTTTCGTTTGAGATATTAATTTATTCTCAGGCGGCTTCTCTTTTAATCATAGTTTATTTTTTTTTATTGAATAAATTATCAGATACTAATAGAAATATGAATTATTAAAAATCAACTAGATTAAGTCTTACACTTAATCGTCCTTGTATTATCTTATTATATTTATATAAAAATTATGCCTATAGGCCTATTGTAGTTTATCAATCTTCTCTCGATTTTAAATTAATCCAAGATGACCACTATTATAAATCAATTATTTCCATGGGTTAATCAATCTCGAAACGTTCCAACGCCCACCACACCCGGCAATTTGCTTCGTTTTATTTACCTAAATAAGCAATTAAAAATAATTATTATCGATAAAATTTTGATAAAGTCGCACATCTAGCAATGCTGGTGGTCTAAAGAAAATTTAAAGTGAGCTTTTTGTTTTTATAAAATTTTCTTTTACCAATTTATCACTATAATTTGATGTTTTCGAAGTCATTTAGTGATATTTGTTGATATGTATTTTGCATATCGCAATCATTTATTATGTGAAATAAATATCTATTTGAAATTGAGATAGCTAATTAATAGCATTTATTTTATAAATTATGGAAATCAATATAAGCTGTCTTTTTATACAAAATAAAAATGTGCATTAATACATCTTATCTGCATTCTTAAATATAAGAATTCGTAAAGAAAAGAATAAAATTTTCAAGTGTGAAAAATTTAATTCAACAAAATTAAACTCAAAATTATTTCACGTTTATTAATTAAAACCATTCTTCTACCTCTCTACTAAATTTAAAATTTTTAATGTAAAACAGTTTATCTTAAATTAACTAAACTCAGTAGTTTTTTCTTGGTCAAATCACAAAGTGATAAATGAGAGTTATAATAAAACAAAATTTTTAAATATTATTGTTTTATATTTCAAAGCACTTTTTTGGACATCTGGCTGACAATCTGCGCGTATCCTAGGACAATAAAAATTAAATATAATAAATAATATATCTGTTGAATGTTAGATCCAAAAAGACTTTAAATAATTACAAAAAACTTGATCCCTAGGGGAAGAGAAATATATTAATAATTAATCAAAATATGGTTAAATATGTCAGTACAATTTTAAAAGTTGATTAAGCCCTTAATCCGTGGCTTAAAGAGAAGACACTAGCTTCTCGAACCGGGGTGGGTTCTCTTTCCGTCCCAAGCAAGAAAAATTTATTTCATTTGAATTGACTACATATCATTTGAAATAAATTTGGATGGGGTTTAAATGGCCTTAGATGCCGAAAAAGACTTTAAATAAAAAAAACTTGATTAGGGCAAGAGAAATATAATTAGATAAAATTAATTAAAATTAATCAAAATATGGTTCAATATACCGGTACATGATACTTAATTGATTAATTTTAATTATAATATTTCAACTAGAACCAACGGCTTACAATTTAAATTTAAGGGGATATAATCATATCTATGGGTTAAGATTTTTTAATAATACAACCGGCTACGTAATATTACATGATGAATTCCTTTTATAAAATATTAATAATTTTAAAATCATTTTGTTTTTGAAAAAAAGAAAAGAAAGGGTACTCTCGTATATATATCATTAGAGGTGCTGCTGGATTTTCAATGAGACCATTGTCTCTTTAGTAGGACCTTTTAAGGACAAGAAAGATCCGCCATCAATAACCTTCATATTTGTACAAATTATCCTTCGTTTTTGATTTATAATATTATGGCTAGGTAATATTTTTTTTTCTATCGAAAAATGGCTCGCAATTATCCCATTAGTTAAATAAAGTACATTTCATATATAATTAAATATCAATAGAATTTTTTTTTTTTTTTTTATAAAAACTTAGTATTTTCTATCTATAATGATTGTTTTGATAGAATTAAAAATTACTGGTAATTAAATATAACTATTTAAAGGATGATTTTAAAGGTGATTGATAATTAAAAGAACATTAAAGAAAAATCACTGATGATTATTGGTCTCGTTATTTTTAATTGAAAGTATTAGTATCTCCTTGATGATAGCATTAATTGGTTATTAAACGCGAATTCCAAATTATTAAAAATCGTTAATTAATGAATATGTGGCTAATATATTTTTACCTTTTATAAGAAACAAGAAAAAAAATTAAAAGTTATAATCGATAATTAATGGGAAATTAATGTAAACTTCCATTTTATAAAACGGACTAAAATATTACTCAAATATTTGAAAAATAAACCAATTAAAAAGTAACGCACCGTTACTTGAGACAAATCTCATCCAAAATTGCCTTAAAAACTTTCTTACAAATTGCTGTCCTCAAAGAGAACCATGAACCTAGACAAAAAATTCGGTGTGACTTGTCACACTTGGCACACAACTTTCTCTACACCAAATTTTTTATGTCGGCAGCACTTTAGTATTTTTTTTTTTTTTTTAATTTAATTAAGGTCTTTTTTCGGCATCTGAGGCCATTTAGACCCCTTCCTATTTATTCCAATTGATTGGTTATCCAATTCACTTTGTAAAATTTATAAACATAGAAAAATATATTTTATTAACATGCCAAATATTTCTCCTATTTTTCCAATGAAGTACAAGAGTAAAGTGTGCTTCAAACAATTTTGAGAGCATAATGAGAATATACATTTTAAAGAGCAACTAAAAAATAAATAATTTTTGAATTTTAATCAAAATCGTGAATTTTGAAAAAATCGAAAAAGACTGAAGTAAATCAGTAAAGTACTAGTACTTTATGGCCGATTTTGTTCAAAAGCTTATTTTCACGCCTCAGCGGATTGTTTAACTTAAATATAAAATTTCAAGAAAAATAATTTAATAGCTATATGTGAGGTTTCACTAGGTTATAAATGAATTGTTTAATTTTTTAACCCATCCTCAAGAGATCAGACGGTCAACTATTATTAATTTACTAATTAACTACCTTTAAATAAGTGTAGTTTGTACTGTATATTGTTAAAAATTCTATTAATATTAATTAGTCAATTTTTCAAGTTATAATTATTTCTGTTTTTCTGTCCCTTTTCTGTTTGTATTGTCAAAAAATTAAAAAAAAAATTTAATTTTTTTTATATTATACAATAGTACATTAGTCAAATCATACTTTTATCTTGCTGGTATTATTTTTATTAAGCCACAAATCGAATAAGCTCCGGATTACGAATCTAGAGTTGCTATACAACTCGGGTTCAAATCCCACTTGTCGTGAAAATTTTCAAACATTGCCAACATCTCCTCCGTCTCTCTCTAATTGGAGTTAATCTCTGTTGAGAGATGTTAAAAAAAATGTTATTATGTTATTGTTTTCTTTTTCGTTTTGTATTGCTTCATAAATTCAAAAGATAGCTTGAACCTAAAGTAAAGTACTTCCTGGAAATAGCACCCTTCACTCTCGCCAAGCAGACTAAACCCCCACCATAGCTACTCCTTTCTCAAGCAACCATTCAATACATTCCCCACCCCCCCTCTCCTATGCTAAACTTTGACTGGTAGCATCTATATTTACTTTTCCCTATTCACTCAGTTATTTGTACTCCTGAGGATGGGTTAATAGCATTAAATATGTTTAAGTTATAAAATCAAACAATTTTTTCATTTATAACCTTGTGAAACCTCACCTATATTAAATAATTTTTCTTATAAATATGTTTCACCACTTTCTCTCAGAAAACTATAAAATTTCAACCTCGCATCTCAATTCCTTCATGTAAAACACACACGACTATTTTGCCGGACCCACTTTTTTGGATTCAGGGGACCTCAAAACATCCATCAAAATCTCGGCGGTAGGAGAAAGTAAACAAATTAATAATCTTATAAAAATAAAAAAGAAATGTTTTCTGAATTTACTTGCATAAGGACTACAAATCAACAGAAAACACTCCCTTGGCTATTACCTGTTCATATTACAACCCGTGAGGGAAAAACTGTTTACATACTGATTTATCTTCTAGATATGAGAATTCGTGCCTCTTTAAAAACAAATCCACATCCTAATTTAACTAAACTTATTTATTTATTCCAATATTAAGATTATCTTCTTTATTATTATTTATTAATGAAGAAAGTGACTTTCCTTTTTTTTTTAATACTAATATATATGATAATAAAGTTGACAGATTTTTTCTTCTGGACCTCCAAGAGACTCTTCAATTAATCTCTAATTTTAATTAAGCTTCCTTAATTAATAAACTCATTATTAAAATCTTCTGATCATTAGCTTTTGAAGGCGTGGTCATGAGTCAAATATGGAAAGATAAATTTTTATCGTTTCCGGAAGACTCTAGGGGTGGTGGGAGGCTCTGAGGTCCAAGGTTTTTTTTTTTAATTAAAAGAAAACGTGTGAATCTACAAAGAGTAATTGTATCAAGTCATAAAATAAAATATACCTTTTAAGGTATTCTTACTCCATTGGAATTCTTTGTACTTTCATTCTTCTTTACATTACTTTTATTAAGTATTGTTTGCTGATAAGATCAATTAAGATGATGAGAAAAGTTTTTCTAAGCGGGGAAATGAAAAAAAACCAGAGACGGAAAAAAAAATTTGAGTTTTTAAAAAATTAATTTTTTTCTTTTAACTAATTTTTTGAAAATTTTTAATGTTTCTTCGTTAATACTAACAAGGTGAGTACACGGTTGACTCGTCACCAATTTTGATCTCCTTTTATATGGTGAATCTATACTGAAAAATATTTGTATCCTGATCGAACTTTTCGTCCAATGCGCCCTGTAACAATATTTTTTTCTCATCTGAAATTTTAAAATCTGAAAAGGATTGTTATAAGGCTCAAAGAAAAGCATATCAACAACTAAAGCTAATACCTTAACGGGTAGAGGAGAGGGTTAGTAATCCAGGGATCCCAAGTTCAAAACTTGGGTTGTCATTTTTTTTTTTTTTGTATTATTTATTGTATAAAAAATAAATATTATATTTATATTATAAAAATATTTTATTTATATTTCGATCAGGATACAAATATTTTTCAGTATAGATACAAAAAGGGGCCGACTCTCCTTGTAAGATGTTTTATAAGAGAAGTAGGTTGTAGTTTTGGTTTTTATTAATACTTCAGATATTTTTTTAAATTTTGAAATAGGATTTTATTTGTTTTAGTTCTTTTTCTGCAACTAAGGTCATTTCGACCTCATCACTATTAATTTAAAATGATTGGATTGAAATAAATTTTCTCACTTGAGACGGGAAGCGAAACTAAGACCCCAGATGAATACTTAATAATTGTTTTTGGAATATTTTTTCTGGAAATTTTGGATTATTTTTCTCCTAATTTTTTTAGAAGGTCTAAGAATTAAAAAATTATTTTTTATTTTATAATATTTATAAATAATTGATTTTGAGTCAACGTAATTCATTTCACATTTCGTTTTTACTTTCTCTTACCTCTATATATGTTAATATATGGAGAGAGGAAAGTATTTGATTCATGTCAAAAATTCGATGTTGAGATTTTGTTGGATATACACGCTTTGAGGCCCTCTGAATCCAAAAAAAGTGGTTTTCGTGTAACTACGTAGATAAGAGGGCTTACTTTAATTAATTTATTTTTTTTATAATAGGCCTACTAATATTTGAAAATCCAGTCATAATAAAAATTATTCATCAAACATTATAATAATATATTTTTTTAAATAACTAGATGTAAGAAATGTCTGAATTTCTTACTAATAAAATGGGGAAAATACCTCTATTTGGCCACCCTACAAGTATCACGTCTAATGAAATATTTTCTCAGCCTTTTATGAAAATAATTTATCTTTATTTTTTTATCGATTTCACTTATTAAAAATTTTTACTTAAAAAAATCGCATTTATATAAATTTTAATCCAAAACTTTTTAATTCCGGAATGTTTTTTTTTTTTTTTGCAAGCATTCCACTCTTTTATTGCTAATAAATAGATAAGATAAAGAAGTTGCTCAGACCATTCCTGATGTTTATTACCAACCTGGTTGGTCTTCGGACACCAAAATGCCAACTCTTAACACCTATAAATATTTTTAAACCTTTACTCAATAAAGTGTATCCTTTTTTATTTATTAGAATTTACAGTAGAAGTTAACCTCTTAATATAATTTTTTTTTTTTTTAGAATTTCAAAAATCCAATCATATTTTTAAGAATCCAATAATATTTTTCTTTCTTTTACCTATAGGTCTATATGTAATATATATAATGAGAAAGTATTGCGATCATGTCAAAAATTTGATGTCGAGATTTTGATGGAAATACCCGTTTTGAGATCCCCTGAGACCAGAAAAGTGGTTCTCGCAAAGTGGCCTGTTTGTCTGTGATTATTTAAGACATGAAGGAAATCCCCCCTCCCCTCCACAGTTAAAATAAGCTTTTGAACCAAATCGGTAAAAAAGTAGAAGTACTTTACTGAAATACTTTTTCAGATTTTTTTGAATTTCCCAAAATTCGCATCATAAATCAACTCTTTTAGACGGTCTTTAAAAAGTATATTAATAAGTTTTTTCCTAAAACGTGTTTGAAGTACACATTACTAATGTAGTATTTCAGATTTTTTCCAATTGAAGCATTCGTAGCACAACACCATCTATAAAACGCAAGTGGTCAAGTTTGGAACTAAGATACTCTGGACAATTAATATATCTCAACACAAAAAATATGGTGTGAAACCACAGTACACAACTTTCGATTAGCTTAAGTAAGAGAGTTGTGTATTGTGCGTCAATCACACCAGATTTTTACTCACCACAGATTCTAATGTCAGTTATATTAAATATGAATTTATTTTTTATTTGAAATAAAATGTTTAGTCTTTTTGAGTTAATTCAATTTACAATTATTTATTTTAATCACGCGAATAAGCGAGATTCCCAAGTGGGTGCCTTGTATAAAATTTTATTGGCTATATTCTAAGGATTTTTACCTGGCCAGGTTGATTTGTATTGTGTCTGAGACCACTTAAGGGTCTCGGTTGTGGGACCCCGCTGATGGCCAATTAGGCTACTTCTTGGCCGATTGTTTTGTCTGCATTAATTAACGACCCGATCGAAGATGACGACGTGAGGCACTTGAGTAGTTTTCTTGGGCAGTTTTTGTTGGTTGCTTAGGGGCCGTTGCTCGTCACGCACTTGCAGTGTACAGTTTGCAAACAACTTATAATTAAACGGAAAGAATTCGTCTATGCCATTTGCAAATTTATGATTAAAATCTCCGGGGGTTTGTCAAATGGGCGAATAATTATATTAGGAATTTAAAATTGGATTAACAAAAATGTAAGGTAATTTAGATTTGAAAAGTTTATAAAAAAAATTTATTTTTTGTCTGGTAATTTAAAAAATACCCATTCAAAAAAAATTTTAAATTATTGTCCAAATTGCGAAAATATCTTTTATAATAGAATGATGAATTTCTGCCTAAGGCTTTGTTGTGCCTCTTTAGATTTTTTTTTTAAAGCTAATTAGAATAATAAAAAATTTTATTAATTACCACACAAAGCCTCACCCATATAATTAGAAATAAATCCATTAATTTCGTATGGTAGCCTATATACTTCAAGTGGTGATAGAGAACTCTAAATTATAAATAAATTTCTTCTCTATTTACTTATATATTATTTTTCTAGTTTAGTTGTGATCTGGGATGTCTTTATACATACACGAATTGGTTCATTCAGAAAAAAAAAATTTTAATATATTTTCCAAATCCAGGTGAAGTTTTTTTATTTTTTTTTATTTCTTCTTTTCGTTCTTTAAATAGACATTTTTGGACTGACGAGGCCTTTATTTTCTTCATAATTTTTGATACCTTTCTTGCATTTAATTATAGATAAGAGAAAGTAAAAAATTACAAATAGTAGAAAATAAAACTGAAGAAAAAACTTGAATTTGAATAAGGGTCTTTTAGAATTCCTAAAAATACTAGGAATTGAATGAAATTTTGATAAATTTACAAATATAAGGGTCGATAGCATAATTGTAAATCATTTCATTCCTATCTTTGATAAAGACATGTTATTTATTAGCTATTTTAAAGTGTAATTTATGGTAATAGTCGAAAACGGGGGGGGGGGGGGGGGGGGGGGGGAAAAAAAAAAAAAAACCCCGCTATCGAATAACGAGCAGATATGGTATGGCTTTGCTTAAAATAGTTGATGGTTTTCAAACAAGACACCTGAATAAAAAATATTTTATGAATAGAATTTGTGTTTGAAGAACATCTCAAACCCTTTGTGAAGAAAATAAGTTCCTACCCTAAATAAAATTGTCGATGCACAGCAAATTTTTATTTTATCTTATTTTATTTAAGGCCTACTTATTTCTAATTAGAAATGCAATGTCACACAATAATTGTATGTGAATTTGTTAAGAAAATATCTCCAAAACTCGAATACATTAATTAAGTAGCCTACCTATTAGTTAAAATCTTATAGCATATAGAAAATTCTAAGCTTTTTTTTTTTCTTTTTAAAGTTTTTTTTATACCCCTCCAGCCCCATTATTTATTTCAGTTGTAAATAAATGAAAAATCCCTTAAAAATAACTCGAGGAATTAAATAAAATATTAAGGGGTTGATAATATCAATTGTCATAAATAAATGTGTCTGGATCATGGCCAGACATCTTGTTAGGGGGGGCCAACCCCTCGTTAGGGCGAGAGGGGGGTTGCAATTAATATATACATAGATTATTAATTATTTATTTAAATAAAAAAAAATTAAATTAATGTAGTGGATTGGGGCGTTAAAAAAAATTCCCAATGGGAAAAATATATATTTGTTTGTTTGTTTTTTTAATTTTTAGGACAAGCCAGGGGGGCCATCGCCCCCCCTGCCTCCCCCTGGCTACGCCCATGGTCTGGATCGTATGTTATATTAAATGTAATGTAAATATTACTAATATTTTATGACCTCTGATGCCAAAAATACTTATTTAAAAAAAAAGGGAGGATTGACAAGGGTTTATTAGGGGTGTAAATATTTAAGAAAGAACTGTGAATGTTTTAAATCATCGAATAATATATTTTTCTATCCTTTAGAGTAAAAAGTATTTTTTTAATAATCTTTTATAAAATGGGAATTGCTATTTTGATATTTTACTAAAGAGCGCTCATACAATCAGAGACTTCTCTCTTTCAGTTTACTGCTGGACAAGCCAGCAGACGCATCCAATTGTAATAATAGAGACGGGGTGTAAATGGCCTTCCATGCCGAAAAAGATCTTGAATGTAATAAAAGAAAAAAATTTAAATAAATACTTATTTAATAATAATTATTAAAATTTTGCCGCAATCCTAAATGTGTAAGACGATGATTTTGTCCTGTAATGATCGTTTAAAAATGACAATCTAATTTTTTTTTTATCCCGTTAATTTTGTTGATATAAAATAAAATATAAAATAATTTTCTATAATAAATTTGCACTGACATTTACAAATTTAAAACTGATTTTTAAGAACATTGACACTGTTGTTGTTTTTTTTTTTTTAATCTATCAAAGTCCAAACGATTTATACCTTCGACTAGATTTAATTAATATATAAAACTAAAAAACTGCATCAACTCGTATGTTATGTTAAAGAATCCCAACGTGAAAGAATTCGAAACGGGAAGCAAAAAAATCGAAGAATATTTTCTCGTATTAGTAAATTGGTCCAACAAGACGTCATAGATTGATTTTTTTTTATTAAAAAAAAAAAAAAAAATATACAAAAGTATATTTAAGTAATTTTTCTTTGGTTGGAATGTTTTTCCCCTCTTATAAAATTAATAATAATTATTCTATCATTAATCAAATAATAATTTTCTTGTCCATCATAATAAATAAAATTTTTTTTTACATTTAATATAATAATTAAATTCAAGAGTTTTATTGTTAAAATATACTCTCGATTTTTGATATATGAATAAAAGGTAATTAATTTGATAATAACTATTAAATAGGTTGTTCATAAATCGACACCCACTTGAAGAATGCGCTCCTTGGGTGGCCCAGATTCATATTATATCCCAGGGATTATTAAATGGGCGTTTTTTTTTAATGCATTTCATAGATTAAAAAATAATTTTACAACCTAATAGCTTGTGTTTGAATATCATTTTTATTATATATTTATAATATAATATTTGATTTATAATTTTCTATTAATTAACGAATGACATGCTTGTCCACGATTTTTCACAGGTTAATTGTTAACTTTATTTATTTATTTACTTTTCTATATTGCCAAGAGCCCTTGAGACCCCCCAACTAGATAATACTCCTTAGGCCACGAATTTTTTTTTGAAATATATGTAGGAAGAAATGTTTTGGAGTAGTGACAAGAAATTAAACAATTAAATATAATTATTTGTTATACATCCTATATATCCTAGGGAGTAATTTTTTTAAATTATAAAATTGTCCCATCCACCTTTCTCGAAATATTTTCTTGGGCATATATTTGACAAGTGAAAATTTAATTATTTCTCTCGATTTTTACTTCCTCTTACCTTTATATATGTTAATATATATAGAAAGTATTGGATTCATGTTAAAAATTTGATGTCTAGATTTTGATGGATATACATGTTTTGAATCAAAAAAAGTGGTTTTCGCGACATGGTCTGTCTCTCTGTGTGTTTGTGTGTGTGTGTCTGTGAAAAAATATCTCAAGAACGGTAAGAGCTATGAGGTTGAAATTTTGTATTTAACAAGAAAGAAACATTTTTATTTATTTTTTTTTAACCCTATGAGGCTATTTAGAGGTATGGATTTTATTTGATAAATTTTTAGATACCATATACCGATGGCTTCCGGAGTGATATTTCACAAGCTAAGTGCTCGAGGTCACCAATCCCGAACTTTCGCCCCGCTTGACATTGCTTAACTAGAATACAACAAGTGTGGTGACTTTTGCTCTTCTCCGTTGTTAGGCTCCCGGCAAGAATCATTATTAAAAATTATTTTTTTAAATATGAATGTTAGATCAAGGGTCGGCAACCTTTTTTTTTTGAATAGTGGGCAACTTTCAAAAAATCTGGTGTGATTCGCACAGCACACAACTTTCTCTTACCTTCGGTAATCGAAAGTTGTGTTCTGTGCTTGTCACACCAGATTTTTTGTGTCGACATGTATTTAGTTCCCGACAGTACGGAACATATGAATTCACACTGTGTCAGATGTAAAATTTATAAGTATAGGAAAATATTTATATTTTGTTACCATGGCAACCATTTCTCCTATCTTCCCTATGAAATACAAGAGTAAAGTACTCTTCAGAAGATTTCAATCACAAAATGAGAATATACATTTTAAAGAGCATCTAAAAAATAATTGATTTTTGAATTAAAAAAAAATCGTTGGAACAAATTTTGAGAAAATCGAAAAAAACTGAAAAAGTACATCAGTAAAGTACTAGTACACTTTGGCCGATTTTGATTAAAAGCTTATTTTCCGGTCCCGGGGGCGTTTAACTTAAATATAAAATTTCAGCCGCATAGCTCAATTCCTTCATGCTTAAAATTGAACACACACACACCCACCCACCCACCCACAGACAGACCATGTCGCGAAAACCACTTTTTTGATTCAGGGGACCTCAAAACGTGAAGATTCATCAAAATCTCGACATCGAATTTTTGACATGAATCCAATACTTCTCTATATATATATATATTACATATATACATAGGTAAGAGAAAGTAAAAAATATCTTTAGGTGAGCCGCATAGTTAAAAAAAAAATACTCGAAAGTCAATGCTATGTAACTTTTTTTTTTTAAACATTCACACTTTTTTCTCATTTACACTCACACTCACTCACATTCACACGGTCTTTATCAGACTGCCTGGGGTCCGAACCCGCGACGTTCGGTATAGAATTTAGGAACGCTACCAACTAGACCAAGCCCGCAGGCCTATCTAGCTTAAAAACACAGAGCCAGCTACTTGACAATGGATGATCCTTAATGTGACACGTTATTGTCGCAAATAAACTTAGAGCGGAGGTTGCTGACTCCTGGCTGGGAGTTGAAGCTTTCCTAGTAATTGTTATTAAATAAAATTAGTGTAAAATGTGATTTATTTGTATAATATAGAGCCCTACATCTTATTCAAATGTATTTTGTACAAATAAATAACTGTCTACCGAAAGCATGAATTGTTATCCGGGTTTAGATCATTGTCAATAAATACACTGGCGCCAGTATGACAAATGCACATATAATTCTACTTGCGCCAGTAAATAGCTTTAATGAAAAAATAATGCTTTAATAAATTATTATTTGGAAATGTACTTTTTTTAAAATTAATTTTAATATTTGATTTGATTTTACTGTTCATCTTGATTGAAAATATTATCTACTAGCCTATATTAATAAATTAGATAAAATCTCATTTGAATCGCGTGGTCATTGTCTGGAGCGCTCGCAGCGCCATCACTTCCTTCGAACTAGCTTTTCCTTTTCTAATTGTCGTTGATAGTAAAAATGTCATTGTGTGTTTTCTCTAATTTAATTATTAAGTTTCATTATTTTAAGTGTTTATAACTAAATGGATTAATAATAAATTTGTTCCTGAAATGACGAAGAAACATAGGAGATATTCGTTTTTGATAATATATTCAAGGTAAATAGATAATTTTCATGTTTCTTTGCTATTAAAAATAAGTAGGTTCGCTCTCTCTTGCTCTTTTAAACTGATTACTTTATTTATCATCAAGTAGAACAGTTGAATTTAAAATATTAATTAGATTTATAAATACAAAAATAAACACATTTATATTTTAATTGTAAAAAAAAAAAATCGAAATTGAACAGATGCTCCATACATTTTGAGATTCTCATATAGGCTCTAATGGGATGAATGATATCTGTCTGTGTGTTTCTCTCTCTCTGTTTTTTTTATATTTATTATTGGATCGTTTCGCCTTCCAACAAAAAAAATACTCGCAAATTCTTAAAATAAATATTTATTACGATACAATTATAGAAGCAATTTCTATGTATATATGTAATATATATTTAGAGAGAAAGTTTGTTTGTAAATTTGGGGTTTGGGTTGAAAGGGGGGGGGGGGGGGGGGGGGGGGGGGGGGGGGGGGGGGGGGGGGGGGGGGGGGGGGGGGTGGGGGGCTGCTCAGAAAAGATAGGAGAAATGGTAAAAAATATAACCGGAAAAGGAGAGAAGGGAAAGGGGAGTTTTTATCAATTAGTATCCATATTCTGAGCTCATCCACTTTATGATAGGGTAATATAAACATACTTAAAAATGGATATAGGAAACGTAGCAGCCAAGGAAATTAAATAAAAAACTTTTATTTAATTAATTATTAATTGTGACGTTTCGGTCGCTAATCACGACTTCATCGGTAATCGAACCCAGGATCTCTAGCTATTCCGGGGCATCGGTGAGCTAACCTGAACACCAGACAAGGTTGGTGTTGATCGAGAGTCCGGTGGCCCAGTGCAAAGAGTAGCACACCGATGACCCGGAAAGGCTGGAGAACCTGGATTTGATTCCCTGATAAGGGCTTTGCTGCTTTTAGTAGAGTGTTAGAGCAGACTGAGATGTCTGTCCCATCCTGGTTTTAAAAGTAGCTGACAAGTGAGACATTTTTCTTTAAAGATTTCTCACTTTGGGGTTCTCTTGTTAGAGAAATGCACGGTCAACTTGCATATATAGCGAATGTGAGTTTATCTTATTCAAATAAATAGATCTCGAATATTCTGTTTTGTTTATTTTTTTGTCTGAATTAAATTACTTTTTATATAGGCTAATGCTTCAGCTATATACAGATATATACATTATATAAATATCAAAGCACACCCATGCGTTTTTTCATATGATTATTTCATTGTTTTTATAAAAGTAGATAGAAAGTTTTATTGGGATTCTATTCTACATTTGAACCATAAGTTTCCTTTCAAAATTTTTCATATTTTTATAAAAAAACAATGAAATAATCACATGATAAAACGCATGGATGTGCTTTAATATTGTCGCTCACTGTATTTTTCTGACACCTAATATTCTTTTTATTAATAAACGAGCCTTAATCAGTTAGGGTCTACTCATTTCAAATTAAAACAACCATCTTTTAACGTTGATTTATCAAATTTAGAACATAAATCACACCTATAAAATAATTAATTATAAGCCTCTCTCGGAATCTCTTTTATTTCGATAAAATTAGGATCTGTATAAAACAAATATTTTTATAAATTTATTTATAGGCCTAATTTATTGTTTTTTTTTTTTTTTTAACACTCACACTTTTTTCTCATTCACACACACAACTCGGCAACATAGGCCATTTAAGACTTTAAACGATACTTGTATGTTTAATAAACCTATTAGGGATCCAGGCATTTCTATTTAAGCCATTTGGTATCCAAATGCCTTAAATAAAATCATCGGACTGCCTGGGGTCCGAACCCGAACCCGCGACTTTTGGTATGCGAGTTAAGCACACTAATCCATACACCAAGCCCCGAGGGCTAATTTATTGTTAAAACTTTTTTTTTTTATCACACACTTTTTCTCATTCACACTTCACATTCATATACACATATACACAGTCTTTTCGGAAACTTAGGCCATATAAGACTAAACGATAACCGTTATTATGAAAATATATACCTATATTGGGGTCCAGGCATTCTTATTTAAGCCATTTGGTATCCAAATGGCTTAAATAAAATCATTGGACTGCCTGGGATCCGAACCCTCGACCCTTGGTATACAAGGCAGGCGCGTTACCAACTACGCCAAGCCCCAGAGTTTTGTTAAAACTTATTTGCTTTATTTAAAATAATTAATGCTCGATGAATCTCATCTTTCTTGGTATAAGACAGTTTTTTTCTGAAATTTAGATCTTATTCTTCCTGACAGCTTTGAATTAACTGATTATTTTAGATACAACGACACCACTTAAAATGAGATCACGATTACTGTTACTTTCCAATAAACATTAAAAAAAAAAGTAGAATGGCATGTTGTTGAAATAAACAAACAAAAAAAAAAAGACGAAAAAGGGGAAGCAGATGTGATGTGTGCCCCTGGTACTTTGTTCCTCCTCCTTATTGGCCCCCCGCAAGTGAAATCGAGGCAGCTGCAATGTCCCGGAGAAAACGAACCAGTAACACCTTGCAGGAATTAAATTACCTGCCAATTAGGCCTAAACACATCCAATGTACAGCCAATGCATGCATTAGCATATTAATCGGCTTCCACTGACCAATAATTAGCACCGACAATTATTTGTAGATCTTCCTGAAAAATAAACCTTCAAGATTATTTTTAATGATTTTTTTTTTTACTTGCGTACTATTTTTATTTAAAATAGCTGTAATTAAATAATATATAGATAATCTAATATAATGATCTTTTTTAACTCTTTAATTTCATTTTAATGATATCAAAGTTTAACATTTTTCAACGAATTTGAGGATAATTTCTACATTTGTATTTAAATTTAAAGACAGATGGGTGGTGATATTTTTTTTTTTTTTTTTTTACTTTATATAATAAAATAAATCAACTTGTTATGTTACTTATACTACTGTAGATAAAAAATAAAAATTATTTATTATATTAAATTAAAAATATTCTTAAGGATATAAATAATATTCAAGGATTCTTAGTACATATTTTAAGATTCGGGAATAAATTAAAATTTAAGTGTTAGTACTTCTGTCTCTTAGGATCGGTGCTTTGTTTCTCATTTTAAGCAATAAAATTTTTTTGAGTTTATTAACTACCAATTAAAATAAATATTGAATTAATGTACCCTATCTTTATTAAATTCCCTGCGGTAAATTTAATTTATAATATCCCACAAAAATAATAAATAATTTATTATATATTATATATATTTATTATAATCTCCAGATAGATTTTTTTTTGGGGGGGGGAGTTCGATGCCTGTGATTAGTAGTTTAGATTTAGTTGACTGTTCCCAGAGAACACACTTACAGGTCTATTCACTAAAAACAGGCGTTAAAATCTAAAATAAACAAATGGGTGTTAAAAAGTAAAGTTAAAAACAGTCAATTGAAAATGCTATTCAAAATCACTTCCTTGCCTCAAATAGCTATTATGTAAACAAAAATTTAAAGCCAAAGCGTTAACATTTAGTAAATAGTGTTAAAAATTAATGCAATGTCTAGAGGGTGCCTTTAATATTTTAAAGTCGTGTTTAAAATAAAAATGATGTCCTTAACCTAAAAAGTAAGGTTATGATTTTGATAGCTTTGAAATAAAAGCAACATGTTAACATCGCTGTTAAAACTTTGTTTAGAGAATAGCATTTTTTAAAGCTGATTGTTTTTACATTTCTTTTTAACACCCATTTGTTTATTTTAAATTTTTACGCCTGTTTTTAGAGAATAGACCTGTTAGGCTTTTAAAAACCTTTGTGATACCACATTATAAATAGGGGTGAAATTATCTCCCACTTAGTTATTTCTTGAGAAGACGTTGGATAATTTTTTAAAACAAGCAAGCAAGTCTAGATTCTAAGATCCTCCTCTTATTTTTTACAAACTATTACAATTAGAGTAATCTATATATAATTCAAATAATAATTATTTAATTTCTTTTTTTTAGATCTCAATGGATGGTACAAAAACGTCTACGAGGTTTTATCACTGTGTGTCACCACTGCTCTTGTCAGCGTCATCGTCTTATGCTTGTAATGTGAGTAATTATATTTTTTTTATTAGGTAATACAGTTAACAAACACAATCGAACACACCTAAGAACAATGTTTTTCCTACCTTAATTGTTCTTTAACCAATCATTGGTCTATTTTTATTTGTTTATGTTATTTTATCGGGCATTTAGCAGCTGTTAGCTTTTATTGATACATTGTTAGTTATTCTTATCTTTCGTGATAGTTGTTTTTGTTCTATGAAGTTTGTAATTTCTTCAAACACCGATGATCTCAGTAATTATCTTATCTCAAACTATATTCCGATTTCCGCAAGTATTTCACCAATTGGTGTTCATTTGTTTTATCTGCTTATTTATTAGGCAAATTAAAACTAAAAAACACAAGGTGATATATTTCAATATATTATTTATTGGTATAAAAATTTGATAGATATTTCAACATTTTCAAATAACAATCTCTTTTGGGCGATGAAAAAAATAAGAAAGTAAATTAAGAAATCTCTCTGGATATTCATCTTCTCCTCATCAAAATGTATTACGCTTATACTTCTACATTTCTTAATGAACGATCGAGCCAAGTGGAATGGATTAGTTCTATTAGTGAGGCTGTGAAAATTAGAGTAGCTTCTGATGGAGCTTTTTGATTGAGTCCCGCTACGACAATTAAAATTAATAACTGTGATATCTCTTACGGAAAAAAAGGGCGTAGGTCATAGAAAAAAAAATTATCAACATTTGAACAACAAGTTTAGATCATTTGTTATAAAAAAAGAATAAAATTTTATATTCAAAAACCAGTAGGATTGAAGGTTAATTAAGTTTTAGTATATAAATAACATTAAAAAGTTAAAGGTTGCCGATCCTCGTTTTTGACTGGGTGATTAATCTTCTAAACTCAGGTTACTTCAACCGAAAAAAAATATTTTTTTGTCTCTCAAATAGAAGTATTATAGCTATTTCTAATTATACCTCGGTTTACCATTTAATTTTAGATTTAGATTTCGTCGATTAAATGAGCGAGCAAACAAAAAATAATTTAGATATAAATCATATGTTGTTTGTATAATACATGTATTATTTATTTTTTATTAATTTCGTATCAACTTTTTGACGCTATAAAAAAAAAAAATAATAATAATAAAAATCCTCAATGCAATTAAAAATACAAGCTACTTTTTTTTTCAAAAAATTCATTTTGCGCCACTAAAGGAATTATGCTAATAGCATAGAAATTTTCAAAAATTTCCACTCAATACAATAAGATACAATTAGTGGCAAAGGTAAGCACCATGCATACGTTTTGTATCTACTTGTCATTATTTTATTTTTTAAATATGAAAAATTTTTAATGAAAATTTTCCTGGTTCAAATCTTGAAAATTTCTGATTAAAGATTTCGCTCATGGCTTATAAAAATATTAAAATGAAATCACATGTAGCAGACGCATGGATGGGATTTAATTTTGGCACTAGATGTATAGTGAGGGACAATATTAAGTCCCACTCATGCGTTTTCTACGTGTGATTATTTCATTGTTTAAAAAAAAAATGGTATATATTTTTTAATGGAAACTTTCATTGTTCAAATCTAGAAAATTTCCAATAATGATTTTCATTTTCTTTTATAAAAACAATGAAATAATCACAAGTAGAAAACACATGGGTTGGTCTAAATATTGTCCCTCACTGTACACTCTATTCTATTGTTGGACTTCCATGTCTACGCAAGGGCGGATCCAGAGGTGTTTCTCGGGGGGAGGGTAATCTGGTGTGACTGGTCGCACAACACACAATTTTTTCTTAATTTCAGTAATTTAAAGGCGCATTTTGTACTTGTTTGCCAGAATATAAATACAAATCAAATTTTTAAGTATTACTTTTTAAAATTTTACATTAAAAGTAAATTTTTTTCCTAAAAAAAGTGTTTTTTTCAAGTCTCGTGGGGGGGGGGGTAATTACCCCCTTTACCCCCCCCCCCCCCTTGTATCCGCCCTTGTGTCTACGTAACCTTTTACAAAACAAATAGTTTTCACTTTTGATATATCAAAATGCGGTTTTATGACAAATAAAAGTCACTCCAGTAAAGATTGAAATGCCTATAATTAATCTCATTTCTTTTATTTAAATTTAATCCTATCTTTTTCGGCTGATTTAGCAAAGAATTTAATTAGAGAGTATTTCAGTATTTCCATCACTTCTGAAATTGAAATTTCAAATGTTATATCAATAAATAATTTGAAATTAAATAAATATATGTCGACATGAAAAAATTGTGTCCTGTGCGACCATTCACACCAGATTTTTTATATGATATCCGACAACCAAAGTGTCATTATAGTCACTATGTTAAATGACTAATTTGCCAAAGTATTAACTAAGATCACGTTCGGGTTTGTTTGTTTATTTGATGCTCAAAAGACAATTCCCACGCGGATGTCACACCACTTGGGTATAATATGGGCGGAAGGTATGGAAAGGAAATGACCTCCAGGGTCCGATAGACGAATTTGTCGGTCGCAGTGAAAAACAAATAAGTGGTCAAAGGGGAATTTTGCACACAGGTTCTCAATGAGAAAATAGACTCGGTCAGGAAGCAGGTCATAAAAACGAAAAAAAGGGTCTTTTTTGGAGGCGCCACTAGATCATTCACACCACCTCATTTGACGCAAGTGATTCCCCAAACAATGAATATTAGGAAACCTGTGAAAAGGTTATAACGGTTGGTTTTTTTTTTTTAGGCGGTAATGCCAAAAGAAAATAGTATTTTTTTTACCTGTATCGTGAGAAAATTGTAAAAAGGGCTGTATTGATTTAATTTGGGAATTCCCAACAGAACGGTATATGTGATATAAAGTTTGTTTTTACTTTCTCTTACCTAAACCTATATATTTTAGTATCTCATTAACGAAAAGAGCTAGGAGGTTGAAATTTTATATTTGAGTTAGGTACTCCGTACTCCCCTGGGACGTAAAACGAAACCTCTAAACAAAATCGGCCAAATAGTACTAGTACTTTACTGATGTACTTTTTCAGTTTTTTTAGATTTTCTCAAAATTCGATCCAAAGATTTTAATTAAATTTCATAAATCAATTATTTTTATTTTAGATGCTCTTTAAAATGAATAGTTTCATTTTGCCCCTGAAATAGTTTGAAGGACACACTTTGTTCTTTATACTTCAAAGGAAAAAGAGAAATTGTTGCCATCGAAACAAAATATAAAATTTTCCCGTATCTATAAATTTTATATCTTGGATTTTTAAATATCGGTGAAACTACCGGGTAAATATATGTCGACACAAAAAATCTGGTGTGCTGTGCGACCAGTCACACCAGATTTTTCTAAATAAAATTCATTACGTTGAATAATAAAAACATCGCATTATTATTACATTTTCAAAATATACTTCTAAATCTCTTTTTTTTTCAATAAAATTATTTTAAAATTAATCTTAACCCTTTCTAAAAAATTATAATTATCTTAATGATATTCATAGCTTGGGGTTGTTGTCCTTGCTGGGCCAATTAGAGAAACACGGTCTCTTTAATGGGGAGATATTTGTCAGCAGGTAATTTGAAGTGAAAATCTGATCCCATCTCTTTGATATTATAATCAGAAAAAAGGGGCGGAAGGGACGGACAAAGGGTTATCCATCTTTCCGGGATGATAATTGTCCTTTAATTAAGGCCAGATATAAAAAAAATCTGGTTGACTGGCGACAGCACAACTTTCTCTTACCTTCGGTAATCGAAAGTTGTGTACTGTGCTTGTCACACCAGATTTTTTGTGTCGACATAGATTTAGTTCCCGGCAGTAAGGAATATTTGAATTCAGATGTAAAATTTATAAGTATGGGAAAATATTTATATTTTGTTACCATGGCAACCATTTCTCCTATCTTTCCTATGAAACACAAGAGTAAAGTGTGCTTCAAACAATTTTGAGGGCAAAACGAGAATATACATTTGAAAGAGCATCTAAAAAATAATTGATTTTTGAATTTTAATCAAAATCGTTAGAGCGAATTTTGAGAAAATCGAAAAAAACTGAAAAAGTACATCAGTAAAGTACTAGTACTCTTGGCCGATTTTGATTAAAAGCTTATTTTTCCGGTCCCGGGGGGTGTTTAACTTAAATATAAAATTTCAACCTCCTAGCTCAATTCCTTCATGCTTAAAATTGAACACACACACACACACCCACCCACACACACACACACCCACACACACACCCACCCACACACACACACACAGACAGACCATGTCGCGAAAACCACTTTTTGGATTCAGGGGACCTCAAAACGTGAAGATCCATCAAAATCTCGACATCGAATTTTTGACATGAATCCAATATTTTCTCTATATATATATTACATATATACATAGGTAAGAGAAAGTAAAAAATATAGGGTATATTACAAATTAACTCTGAATATAATTAATTGGAATTTAAAGAAATGAAAAGAAGAACACGATTTTAAATTTTAAAATAATATATTTATCTCTGATCTTTAATTAATTGGATAAATTCGAAAATTAACGAAAATAATAATTTTTTAAATTTTATAGATTATCTTTATTTTATGAAATTTAGATTTAAATAAAATAATTATATTTAATAGATTTAATTAGATCATTTTCCTCCCCGTTTTTTAGTGCAGATGTAGAAATCATGTTTCATTTCAAGTCAATAAAAAAAAAAAAAACAATTACCATTTCGGAATTTGAATTCAGTAATTTTTCTTTTCTTTAAAATGGTTTGTAAACTCTTTGTAATTGAGACTCAAAGATTAAGTCGTATCGTTAAGGGAGGTGTTCGTTGGGAACATGTTCCCAGAATCTGTTGATATTTATCAACGTGATTCGATTCCTCTTCAGGCAAGACCTCACGTCCATCTCTCTTAATCGCTTGTTTATCTGCCCCACCTCCTCGTGTGTCGGTGTAAATGTAAATTTACATTTAATACCTGCGATTTATAAAAGTTGAAAATTAACTGACTAGTTCTTATTTAATCCAAGATGATAAATAGAATCTTGTTTGAATAGAACTTGCACCACAAATCTTATAATGACAGATTTAGAAAAAAAAAAATTTGTTGAAATGCTTTTTCTGATGAAAATATATAGAACGGGTCTATCACTTTTTTTTTACATCCTAATTCTTTTATAAATATAATATACAGATATATTTTATATATTTTTTTTTAATGTGAAAAATAATTAATATAAAATTTGTATGCTGAAAGATTTGAATTTTAAGAACTATTAACACGGATTTTAACAAATATAATAAATTTATAAAAACTGACGTAAGAAATATTTTTAATTCTCTTTACTATAATTATACTTTTTTGAAATTTATTGTCCTTTCGGCGCCATCGGCTATTTGAGTTTATCAAGTATTTTTATAGTCGATAAATCTTTGTTTAATGACCTCGTTACATAGCCTTGCTACTCGGGCCCACCCAGTTTTGTTTAACATCAGCCATCCTGGTGGCGAGCATTATTCACCCCTGTCCAATGACGTAGTCATTTGAATAAATTTTTATTTAAAAACAAATATTCTAATCTCTCTACTTTGTTCGTAACAAAGGTGTAGTTTGGAAAATTTGCCGTTTCTATATGCTACAGTCATATAGATGGCCCGTTTTGAAAGTACTATTTATTAGTAAAGGCCATTCTTTTACACTTGATGCCATTTTGAACATTTCTTCATTGATTAATATAATAAATCAAATAATTTTTTACATTTTCTTACCTATATATGAACGCGTTTATAGAGGGTGAGGAAAAGTATTGGATTCATGTTAACAATTCAATAAAGAAATTTTGAAGTCCTCTGACAAAAAAAGTGGATCCCGCAAAATAGTCTGTCTGTGCATTTGTAAACAAAATATCTCAAGAACAAAAAGAGCTATTAGCAACCTGAAATTTAATATTTAAGTTTAATCACTATACTTGTTAGTTTTTTTTACGACTAGCCCTACTTGTTTTATTTATACTGTAGATATATTATAGGGCCCAGCAAAAGCTAGGGGAGACTCTGATGATATTTTTGGGAACTTTTAAACAAAATCGTTGGAGCAAATTTTGAGAAAATCGAACAAAACTGAAAAAATACATCAGCAAGAACTAGTACTCCTTTGCCGATTTTGTTCAAAAGTTTTCTGTTACGTCTCAGGTGGGTACCTAACTTAAATATAAAATTTCAACCTTGTAGTTCTTTTCTTCTTGAGATATTTTGTTCGCAGACAGACCATGTCGCAAAAACCACTTTTTTGGATTCAGGGGATCTCAAAACTTGTATATCCATCAAAATCTCGACATCGAATTTTTGACATGAATCCAATACTTTCTCTCTATACCGTATTTATATTACATATATACATAGGTAAGAGAAAGTAAAAAATGAAATTAAGGATAACTTGGAGGGATGAAATTCAATAAAAGAAATTAAACAAGAGAGATGATTAATTTCCCGGAATATATTTTTTTTCTTGATTTTAAAGAAATTTTTCAATTTAACATGGATTGTTAATTATACAGTAGAATTGTACTCAGGATTACAATGCGGCTTTTCGAAGTTTTTTTTTTTTTTTAGAAAATCAAAAAATGATTATTTATTTAAAGGTGTTAGCCGGAATTGAATTTTTCGACACGGTCGCTGGCTCCATTTTGAAAAGCCGGAATGAAATGTCTCTCTGGAAAGAAAAGGCCAACAAGTAGTGAAGTGACTAGACAAGACAAGACCCAATTCTCTCGAAACCGAGCAGGTGAGATCAGCGAAGGCGCGTGCCTTGGATCTCATTAAGTCCCCCCGCGATGGAGAGAACTGCGGCCCCGTGTCCCCCTGTAATGGCTAATTGGTTGGCACGTGCGGCCCCAGGGGGTCCACGGGAAGCTGCTGCTGCATCTGCTCCAAAAACCTGACAAACTTCCAGAAAGAAAGATGGTGTCAAAGTCAGCAGGTGTTTTTCATTCTCCAATGCCAAGTGCACTGGTAGAGTATCTTATCAGCCGACCAATTCCATTCATTAGCACAATTTTTTTGAAAGAAATGTCATCAAATCTTATCCTTCCTCAATCTTTTCTTCTTACGGTATATACCGAGTTACCTCTTTATTTTTTTTATATTAATATAAATTTTTTTTATAATACATGTATAGTCAAAAACATTTCTGATCATTAATAATTTCTTTATGGCTTTATGGCTGGATTATTATAATATGAGGATGTAGTGTATTGGGAGGTATATTCTCATTTTGCTCTCAAAATTGTTTTAAGCACACTTTACTCTTGTACTTCATAGGAAAGATAGGAGAAATGGTTTTCATGGTAATATTATTATTATTTGAAATTCCTATCGGGATTCCCTTTTATTTTATTTTATTTTATTTTTTTTTTTATTAAAAAAAACACTCACACTTTTTTCTCATTCACACTCACATTCACACACACATACACACAGTCTTTTCGGCAACTAGGCCATTAAAGACTTTTAACCGATACTCGTATTTATATAATATATATTTATTGGGGTCCAGGCATTCTTATTTAAGCCATTTGTATCCAATTGGCTTAAATAAAATCATCGGACTGCTTGGGGTCCGAACCCGCGACGTTTGGTATACGAGGTTAGCACGCTAACCTCTACGCCAAGCCCCGAGGGCTCCCTTTTATTTACCCGAGATGCTTTCGTGCCCGAAGACACACACCTCAAACCCAACCCGCCCCGTGAAGTTATATCATTTCCTATAACTTCTCCTTCTACCCAGTAAACTAACCCTTATTTCTGGTTCCACCCGGCTCCTTTTATCCAACCTCTAGAGAGGATGTCCTATTTTGAGGAGGGACTGACTCACTCTGCACCGGCGTGTTGCCTACTCCTTTCGAAGAATGCATCACTGAGAGGGAACCTTCTTTAAGCACCTTCCACAGGACGGGATGTCCCAGGAACTCCCTCTCCTTGAAGTTGCCTTGGAGCTATTGTCTTTCATATTGCCTCTCGCTCTTTATATATTAAATTTCATCCAAAATTACATTTATTATTTTATAAACTTTGCGATAAAATTTACTTATTCAATCCCCAATTAAATAAACGTTTTTACCTCTACCGGCACCTAAAAAAAAAAAAAAAAAAACTATTTCTTCAATTTTTTTTTCACTTCTTAATAATGTTAAATACCAAACTTACTTCAGAGAAAGCCGCTTGATGGCTCCAGACGCCGGTCACAGATATACCTAAAAACATTACATAATTAATGAGATGATACATTTCATCGTTTGTAAAATTTTATATGTTGGAATTCAAACTTCCGGGTTAGAAGTCGAGGCCGACTTTTTTTTTTAAAGGATAGTAATTATAATAAAATGTATTTATATTAAACTTGTTTCTCATTTATCTTGAAGCAGCTGCCGTCTTCTTCAACTGTATCATATAATCGGTATTAGACCCACCGAGTGAATTACATTTGAGTTTTAATTTTATTTGATTATCTTTTCATTCAAATGAAATAATAAATAATAATATTCATTTTTCATATGAATATATACATTTTAAAAATATTTAGATTTACGCAAAAAAAAAAAATTTCTTCAGATGGCCCCGGAGATTCCCCCCCCCCCCCTGCATAGATTACTGCACAATAAAATTTCTCTATATAATATAATTTTTTTTCTACTTCATTAACAAATTTCAAATAATTTCTATAATAAAATAAATCATTTAAGTATATTAATTCAAATAGATTACTAGGGTCTTCAATTAACCCAGAGCTTTAATAATTATACCCATTAACCATAGGTTTCGTATGCGTTATTTATTTTTATTATTTTTATCCCAAGTTTGCGAAGATCCATATGTTTAAATAGAAAAGCATAACCGCAGTATCCTTTGTTTTTGAACTCTATCATTTACTAACAAATCGGTACTCAACTTATTTATTTTTCGAATTTCTTTTAAACCACAAAAGACAAATTTTCTTTGACTGTGTTAAAAAACTCATCACCTGTTGCATGAAACCGGAAGTAAAATGATATATAGACTATTGAAATATTTTAGTTTTGAAAATTTCTTTTTAAAACAGTGTGAGTTATCATCAAGATGAAATCAATGATATGAAAAATTTAGACGTTTCTATGATTTCTTCTATAAATTTTTATTATACTTTTGGCGTAAGATTCGACCTTTTTTTTATCGAAAAATAATATTTCCAGCTTAAATCATTGAATCTTATTTGAAAAAAGGGATTCGGATTTAAAATTTAAACTTTTTTCTTTTTTTTGAAGAGGGGAGAATTTTTTTCTCTTATTTTTTAATCAAAAATGTTTTTTTTTTCTAAAAATTAGAAAAAAAAAAAAAATTATATCTTTTTCGGGTACATGAAGTGATATCTAATTATATAAAAAAAAAATTATAATTTAAATATGTCTATGATTTATTTTTTATTAAATACGGTATATTATAAAAAAAATCATATTTCAAAATAAACTATTAATATTTGCAAGGTTTCCTTTAATTAAAATTATGAATGTTAAGGAGGTAGATTTCAATTTCTTCAAATTTGTGGGTCTAAATTTCAAAAAAAAAAAAGAAGCAGGTCATTTAGAGAAAAAGCCGCAGGGGTTGGCAGCACTCAAAGACCGACTTGACAAATAGAAAAAAAGGCTGATAGTCTCGGTCCTTCTTCCCCTTTTTTACCTATAAATAAAAGCACATATTATTGGAATCTTGACATTATTATTGAAGAAAATTTAAGGAATTCTTGTGCTAATTTTTTTTAAAGGTATCTATGGCCATTTAAACCCCGTCCCTATTTATTTAAATTGATTGGTAACCAATTCAATTTAAATTTTTGTCGCATGGGACGGGATGCAAACCCGCGAACTTTGGCACAAACTGCCACTACACCATCACAGAGGTGTGCTAATTTTTTAATTAGGTTGTGAAATTTATGGTCTTCTCAATGAGAGTGAATAACGGTTATCGTTAAATTCTTAAGGGGCCCTTACACGATCAGTCAGATTGTCAGTCTGAGTGAATCAGTCCGATCGTCAGTATTTTCTTCATTCAAGTATAATTTTACACATATCATTCAGATTTCCAGTCAGAATCAAGTTCTTTTTAGCTCATTCGACTGAGGGAAGCCACTAATTTTTCTTCTTAACTAAACTAACTTAGTTCCCTGCCACTAAGTATCAATGAAAAACAAAAAGAAAACGGCCATCAGTCCTTCAGTCTTGCCCATACACGTTCAATCAAAACGCCAATCGGCTCAAATACTGACAGTATGATTGATCGTGTAAAGGCTTACTACCTTTATAATTTGTCAAAAAAAAATTTACAGTCATATTTAGTTTGGGAATTTCTTAAAATTTAAGGTAATAAACAGTCCATGTATTCATTTAGACAATAAGCAGAAAGATCTTAGAGGCGGCATTCTTCAAGAAGCCTCTCCTTTGTCGCTCGGGAGTTATTGATCCTAATTTTTTTTTGACATGACAGTCATAGAAAATATATATTGAAAACTTGTTCCATTTCCAACTAATAACAATATATTCCCACAAGTGTAGATTTCTGATGAAATAAGTCTTTAAATGAGTTTTAAGTCAAACAAAACATGTTTGACTATAGGGAGCGACGCAGGAACTTCCATTTTCGTGTCGATCTTGGCAATATCATCACGAATATTGTTCTTCAGCTGATCCAGGGTTTTCGGAGGTTTTGAAATATCCCCATAAAAAAAATCACAAGATAAATGTTGCGAGCGGGTTCTCCACCTATTTTTTATGGGGATATCTCAATAATGAAATACGACTAGCTGCTGTTTTTCTTCTCCTTTTCTTCAATCATTTTTTTTAGTCCTTTGTCCATGAAATGAATTTGAATTTAGCTAGTTATCAGTTTGAAAATTAAGTTATTTTTCAGAAACATTTAAAGTCAAATGCAAATTAATTCATTACAATTAAACATAATAAATAATTTGATCGTTTAATTTTGAAATATAAGAAGAACAAGTTGTTTAATAATTTAATTAAAGAGAAAGTATGAATATTTTATATTCATGAGTTTTTTTTTAGTTATTACATTTATATTAACCACTTCTCCATTTTTTTAAATCAATTTAGAAGCAATTAATAAAATCGAATTTTAAACGTTTTATTCTTTTAATATGCGCAAACACGGAAAACAATTTTTTTTTTTATCAGACAACATTCCGAAATAAACTTACACCGGCTTGATTTGCATTAATAACAGAACAGAGCTGATATATAGTTCAAGGGCTAGGGAAGAAAAAAAACAGGCTAACTGGAGGACTGGGCCAGTTTTTTTCGTTTGGGTTGTTGGACAATGTAGCGGCTGGTGGGCTATCGAAGGGGTCAACGCAGGTCAAATAAGCACGCAGCATCACTCTTCCTTCTTAATTATTTATTTATCCCTTTAAGGTATAAAGAAAAAATGCAAGAGAAAAAAAATTCGCTTTTTAAGAATTAATGTTATTAAGATGATGGCAAAAAAAATCTGATATAACTGCCCTAATTATTGTAGAAAAATTTCATTCAAATAAAAGAAACAAATTGACTGTCTTGGTTCTAATTTAATGACTTAAAAAATTTTACAAATTCAAATTTTTTTTTTCTTTTTATTAATGTGGCAGGAAATTATTTAACATCACGGGGTGCCGGTAGATGGCTACGGTCAGAGGCCGGTTGGGTTTGAGGTATGTGTCTTCGTGCACGAAACCACCTCGGGTAAATAAACGGCTATCCTGATAGTATTTTCAAATAATAATAATAATATAAATAAATATAATTATACGATATATAATTGTGATTAAAATTTCAATAGGCCTAGGAGGTAATTATAAGGAAGAGTGATCACTGGAGGGGGATCGTGTCAAAATAAAACAAAATAGAGCTGATAGTTGGTTTAATAGTAGTAAGCCACAGGCTAGTAGAAAAATTATGTTTTGATCTGTACCGATAGATTGACAAGTTGAAATAGAGATTCAGGAAGAGGAGTCATTGAGTGAGTTAGCGTTCATTGACTAGTCAGTAACGATTGAGAGCTGATCAGGACAACATTCCTCATTTTTAAAGATGATGAATATATAAATAAATAATTCAAGATAAAACTCTCTTTAAAGTACTGGTTAAAAAGTTCATATCAGGTTTTGCAAGTTAGTCACTTGCAACAATGTTTTTCATACGTTTTTAATAAAAATATATAATTATCAATAAATCTTTTTTTTTAACACGGATTAGATATAAAATTAATATCTGGATGTATAGAAATTATTTATAGCAAAAATCGCGTTTTGGGTATATTTTCCCCTATGATAAATAAAAATATTTTCTAAAAAAGTATGCACAAATGTAGAAAAAAGAACAAGAGCAGTAGCGTAACTAGGTGGGGGCGAAGGGGGGCGCTCGCCCCCTCCTCCCCAGGCGCATCAAGCCTTTGGCGCCCCTCTATACCGACATAGACGCCCTAAGGCATCTAAACGCCCAGGGTCGGTGATTTTATCATATTCTTTCCATAGATTATCCAAAAACACCGATAGTTTTCTTTTAAATTATATTATAACTTAAAAAACGACGCCCTTGTTGAGCTTCCCCCCCTCCGCCCTCAAAGGCTAGTTACGCAGCTACTACTCAGCCATATATTAAATTAAGGAAATGAGCTAGGAGGTTGAAATTTTATATTCGTCCCCACGGGTTGTGGGTCACCGATTTTTTCAAACTCATAGGATTTCAAAGATTAGTATCTGGACATCAATTTCCTAAAGCAGTACGATGCACTACTCAAGAACACTCAAGATAATCGACTTTGAAGACTATCAAGATTTCGAATTGTTTAAGTTTGGATAATTTTATTTATATGTAAACAGTGCCTGGTAGCCGTGAGAGTAAAGCGCAACAGTCTACTAAACAAGGAGTCGCTAGTTCGATGCTTGTTCAGGACATTTTTTATTTCAATTCTCTATCCTTATATACAGTATCTCTCATATTAACTATATTATAAAGTGAAATTAAATTAACAAATATTTTTCAATATAAATTAACATCTTTTATTTTTAATTACCTCTCGTTACACACTGAAAATACGAATATTTATAATAAATTGAAATTTGGTATAAAAATTAAAAACATCTTATTGTTAAATAAGACGATTCCTTGCATATATTTTCATATATCTTTTTTTTTTAAACACTCACGCACCCACACATGCAGGACAGTCTTTTCGGCAACTTAGGCCATATAAGACTTTAGTCGATAAAACAACACGGCGGTGAAAACTGTAGTTTTTAGTAGTATAGTTTTTAATTTTTATACCAAATTTCAATAAAATAAATATTCGTATTTTCAGTGTGTTACAAGTGGTAATTAAAAATAAAAGATGTTAATTTATATTGAAAAAAAATATTTGTTAATTTAATTTCAATTTTATAATATAGTTAATATGAAAGATACTGTATATAAGGATAGAAATTTGAAATTAAAAAAAAAATATCCTGAACAAGCATCGAACTAGCGACTCCTTGTTTAGTAGACTGTTGCGCTTACTCTCTCGGCTACCAGCCACTGTTTACATATAAATAAAATTATCCAAACTTAAACAACTCGGAAATCTTGATAGTCTTCAAAGTCGATTTTCTTGAGTGTTCTTCAGTAGTGCATCGTACTGCTTTTGGAAATTGATGTCCAGATACTAATCTTCAAATCCTATGAGTTTGGAAAAAATCGGTGACCCACAACCCGTGGGGACTCCTTGTCAGTCCAGTGCGGCAACATCGCATAAAATAAAACTCATTTCTCGCCGTCACATATACTTTTTTTTTTTTTTTTTTTTTTTTTTTTTTTTCAATTGACGATATTTTTTTCTCATAAATCGCCCGCCTATTATTGTCTAAACTGATTGGCATTATTCATTGGAATATTATAAATAAAATACAACTGAACACTCTATAGCACAGCAGCAGTTTCATATCTTTTTTGATGTGCGGCCCTTTTTCAGTTTTTAAAAAAAAAAACGCTGAGGTCCAGTGTATATATAGTGTGTATATATACTGTATATAATTTTTATCATTGCTAAGACATCCGTTCCAGTTCCAATCATATCGCAGCCCACAACTGGGCCGCGACCCACAAGGTTGAACCGCTGCTCTACAGCATGATCAACATACACAACTGTTAAATGCTATGTTTCCAGATTTATATTATGTGAAAAAATACTTAAGGGTCGTCCACATATTACGTAACGCCATTTTTGACGATTTTCTAGCCTCCCCAATGTCACAGACACATACAAACAAACTCGCTACTGTCACTACATAGGACTACCCCCCCAAATAAAATTTCTCGAACAAAATTCATATCTTTTTTTATTTTTTAGATAAACTTTTCCCTCGTAGACTCAAACAATCACTCCATTTTTCTCTATTTTTCCCTGCTGTGAAAATCATTCGACCTCTTTTTTCAAAAAATTTTATAAATTCAACTTTGAATTGTTATGTCACATAGAGAAACCCCGGGTCCC
>JAKCPI010004263.1:0-39748 GCA_023213315.1 Euborellia annulipes
CCATGCCCGCTACCTAGGCGTATGGCTGGACCAAAACCTCAATTCAAGGACTGACTGCCTGAAGAGACGGGTCCTCGGAAGGGCTTCTACGAGAATGCTGCATCCCTCCTTAGACAAAGAAGCCCTCTCGATATTGACTCAAAACTCCTTCTGCACCGTGCCATCACTCGGCCCATCCTCACATATGGCTCGATTGCACGTGGCACACCGCGGCAAGGAGCAATATCGAGAAAATCCTCGCTCCAGACCGGAAAGCCCTAAGAGTAATCGCCGCGCCGCCGAGGGAAGCTCACTTCACCAACGAAGAAGTCCTAATCGGCCTGGTAATCGACAGCCTCGCCGAAGTCATCGAGAACCTCAACATCAGCTTCACCGCAAGAATGAAGAGCCACCAGGGAAGACGTCATCAAGGAAGATCGCCGAAGACGCCGATGCAAAGCCATACGGCAAACGTCACACCGGAAGGCATCACAGATCCCTACGGTATGACCTCTCATTAACCCCCCACCCCTCCACCTTTCCCCTTTCTTCCAAAAATTCCCTCCAACACCGCCGCAAAGGGGTTTTTCAAAAAATTTTCCCCCTTCTCTTTCTTTCTCTTACAGCTTCACACAAAACACCCTCCCTGCACTTTGGCGGTCAAAGCGATTAGCGCTGAAACCGCTCACACACTTATAATTGTTAATACGTAGGACAGTTTATCTGTGATATCCCCCCTAATGGCAGGGCGATCCCCCCCTCGAGAAAGAAATTCAAAAAGTTATAAAAACTAATAATCTAAAGAAATTATGATTTCCGCTCTTTAATTTCAATTGAATTGTTACCAATCGAATTTAAATAAATAGGAAAGGGGTCTAAATGGCCATAGATGCCGACAAAGTCCTTCAATAAAAAAAAATAAATAAAAAATAACCCCCCCCGACAAAAATTGCATTAATCCGCCCCTGCCTAGTTGTAAGATAGTCCATTGTAGTTAATTATAAGGCTTGTAATATTGTTTATTTTATTGTACATTGTAATAATTATTGTCAAATAAACGTTTTTCGAATCGAATCGAAATTGGCCCGGCAAGATCCGGATCCTTATTCTGGGAGCTATTCTTACCCAAATCCATTGACAGAATTCGGTCCCTCTCATTTTGGATACTCAACTCCCCTCCAGCGCCCGTTCTATTTCCTATTGTGTTTTATTTCAATTTTTTTTTGTTTTTTGACAAAAGTGCTTATTTCCCATTTAAAGGCCTAATGATTTTTTTTTTTATTTACCCTTCTTGTTGAATCTGCCGTTGCTTGTAATATATTATCTGAATAAAATATTACTATTTTTGTATATTTATCAGGGAAAATTACTTAATTTAATTTTGCTGGAATATCATTTTTTTTTATATTTAAAAAATGTAAATAATATCTAAATGTTAATATTAATAAAATAACAAAACAAAAAAACAAAAAAAATCATTTTTTCCCCAAAAACTGGTCTATAACTATATTGTAAACCAAATTTTAGACATAAAAGCGAATAAATTTACACAGTAATTTGTCGAATAAACAAGATATCCATTTGACCGACTGCTTACAATTATTTTGCTTTTTATTAATTGTATGTATATTTCAAAGAGCGCGCGTGGATTATGAAAAAATAGTATTTTTCTCTATAAATCAAAGAAATCCAAGCGAACAAGTAAGGATATGTTTTGCCAGGTATAATTAATATAATATTTATTGTTATTTTAAATTGGGTATAGGAGACTTTGCAGCCAAGGAAATTAAATAAAAAACTTATTTAATTATTAATCGTCGACGTTTCGGTCGCAAGTCACGACCTTCCTCAGGACGATTAATTGTTAGAATACAAAGCATTGATTGTAATAAGTCATAAGCGAACAAGTTACTCTTAATACATACAGCCCAATTAAAAATTGTATAACTCACAATGATAATTAAATATAATACTGTCAACCTTGTATTCTAACAATTAATCGTCCTGAGGAAGGTCGTGACTTGCGACCGAAACGTCGACGATTAATAATTAAATAAGTTTTTTTATTTAATTTCCTTGGCTGCAAAGTCTCCTATACCCAATTCAAAGTCTACAGCCACTTCTCATCACTAATTGTTATTTTATTATAATTATTTTTTTGTAATGTAAATGGTATTTTAACGAGGTGCCTGTCATAGAGAGCAAAGATGAATATTGGGAGAAGTGAATTTCATGAGTAACGTTTGCAACGCTCTCAAGCGGAGAAACCTTGAACTAGAGTTGCTTCAAAAAAGCTTTTTTAGTCCAATTTCATTCTAGACTTTCCAGCTAATTAATTAAAGGCAAAAAATTAATTATTTTTTAACACAATGATTACTAATTTAATTATCTATAAGATGTAGAGCTCCTTTTTTTAAAATATCTTTTATTTAATGCGATTAATCTAAAAAAAAAAATTTTTTTTTCGAAAATCAAAAAAGGGCTTCTACAACTTGTAGATATTTTAAATAGCTTTAATTTAAAAAAAATTTGAGGTCGATAGCTTCAAAATTGTGGCCGCTGGAAAGTCCCAAAGTTAGCACCTCGAGACGCGCACCTTAAAATTTTAAAACTAAATATATCTCGGCACAAGGTCTAGCTCACCAAATCTGGTGTGACTAGCACGGTGCAAACTTTCTCTTACCGAAGGGCAGTCACACCAGATTTGTGTAGATTTTATTTATATATTCTCAAAAAAGCTATGATACGCCATCTAGTGGTGGTTTTTGCAACTTATTGTTTTTTTCCTTGATAATATTCACATCATTTCATTTCTGCCATTATCCAATTTTAATGCTATTCTACTGCATAGTTTTTTGCTACAGATTGTTCGCAAAATTTCAAGTTGATCAATTATAGACACCCTCCCTGTTCGCCTAGTTCTTCAAAATATTTGTCTCCCACATTTAGACATTTTTAGACAATCATATGATTCTTCATTTTGCAAATTAGAAGGAGGTGGGGTTGTGCAGCTAGACTATATTACTTTCTCTTACCTATGTATATATGTAATATATATATAGAGAGAAAGTATTGGATTCATGTCAAAAATTCGATGTCGAGATTTTGATGGATCTTCACGTTTTGAGGTCCCCTGAATCCAAAAAAGTGGTTTTCGCGACATGGTCTGTCTGTGGGTGGGTGGGTGGGTGGTGTGTGGGTGGGTGGGTGTGTGTTCAATTTTAAGCATGAAGGAATTGAGCTATGAGGCTGAAATTTTATATTTAAGTTAAACACCCCCCGGGACCGGAAAAATAAGCTTTTAATCAAAATCGGCCAAAGAGTACTAGTACTTTACTGATGTACTTTTTCAGTTTTTTTTGATTTTCTCAAAATTCGCTCTAACGATTTTGATTAAAATTCAAAAATCAATTATTTTTTAGATGCTCTTTCAAATGTATATTCTCGTTTTGCCCTCAAAATTGTTTGAAGCACACTTTACTCTTGTGCTTCATAGGAAAGATAGGAAAAATGGTTGCCATAGTATCAAAATATAAATATTTTCCCATACTTATAAATTTTACATCGCCCCCGGGTCTGGCGTAGTAGGTAGCGTGCCTACCTCCTATACCAAACGTCGCGGGTTCGGACCCAGGCAGTCCGATGATTTTATTTAAGCCATTTGGATACCAGATGGCTTAAATAGAAATGCCTGAACCCCAAATTGATATATTAATTACAACGGTTATCGTCAAAGTCTTATATGGCCTCAGTTGCCGAAAAGACTGTGTGAATGTGTGTGTGAGTGTGAGTGTGAATGAGAAAAAGTGTGAATGTTTTAAAAAAAAAAAAAAAAAAAAAAAAAAAAATTTACATCTGAATTCAAATATTCCCTACTGCCGGGAACTAAATACATGTCGACACAAAAAATCTGGTGTGACAAGCACAGTACACAACTTTCGATTACCGAAGGTAAGAGAAAGTTGTGTGCTGTGCGCCAGTCACACCAGATTTTTTTTTTTTCTGTTACACTCTTTTGTTTGTTACATATAAAATTAATCAATTGTCCTTTATTTTGGCAGATTTATAAATAGAGAGATGAAAAGGATTCCTTAGATACGACAACTTGTTTACATTTAACGCTTAAGTAATTCATATACGATAGATATTTCTTTTCTTTTTCTTTCTTTCTTTTCACTCTTACTTAACAAGGCTTCATTCAGTTCAAGATCAATCCAAAAAAACACACATTTCTGAATTCTTTCTTTCTTTTTTTCAATAAACAAATAAATTGTAAAATCGAAAGAGAATAAATAAATAAATAAGTTGAAGGATTTTTACTTTCTCTTACCCTATATATGAAATATATAGAGAGAGAAAGTATTGTGATCATGTCAAAAATTCGATGTCGAGATTTTGATGGATATACATGTTTTGAGGTCCCCTGAGTCCAAAAAAAGTGGGTCCCGCAAATTGGTCTGTGTGTGTGTGTGTGTGTGTGTGTGTGTGTGTGTCTGTGTGTGTGGAACCATTTTTTTAGCATGAAGGAGTTGAGCTAGCGGATTGAAATTTTATATTTAACTTAGGTACCTTTGAAGAATCTCAAAATAAGCTTTTGAACAAAATCGGCCAAAAAGTACTAGTACTTTACTGATGTACTTTTTCAGTTTTTTTCGATTTTCTCAAAATTCCCTCCAAGGATTTTTTTTAAAATTCATAAATGAACTATTTTTTAGATGCTCTTTAAAATGTATATTCTCATTTTGCCGTTGAAATCTTCTGAAGACCACTTTACTCTTGTTCTTCATAGGAAAGATAGAAATGGTTGCCATGGTAACGGAATTTAAATCTTTTTCTTTTTATTAGATTAAAAAATCAATTATTATTTAAATTCCCATTTTTTTTTTTAAATTTATTTGTGTCTTTAATTGTTTCAAAGAAAACATATATGTCTCTCTCTCACTTGCAAACATTATCGTCTGTCTCTACTCTTTTTAAATTCCCTTTCCACCTTATCTTCGCATAGGAACAATGTTAATTTCCTATAGGGATTTGTATGTTAATTTCGATTCAAAAGGGGGTCCCCTTTAGAACTTTTTAGGCATTTAAAATTTTATTTTCCAATTCTTATGAAATTTTGTATTTATTTACGATTCTATATTGTGTATAAAATGTCCAAATATGAGATTAAAATTTTGAAAAATAACCATAGTTTATTTCAAGCAGTCAACATTTAAAATGCAAGTTTGAAACTAAGGTGCTATCGGAAACTAAATATATCTCGACACAAAAAATCTGGTGTGACCAGCACAGTGCGCAACTTTCTCTTACCGAAGGGTAAGAGAAAGTTGTGTGCTGTGCGCCAGTCACACCAGATTTTTTTATTTGTCAAGAAATACTTTTGCTTTTTTTTTTAATGGAAAACACAAAAATGAAATAAATGGACAATACGTCTAAATTTGTAAAGTAAAATTAAGATTACATCCGATATGAAACATTCAAATAAAATTAAAATAATATGAAATCCTTTTAAAATGTTTTAATCAAAATTTTGTTTTTTTCTTTATTAGCCATATAAAATGCTTCTTGAAAGATCTAATTATTAAATTGTATAGTTTTTCCTTCTTTTTCTATTCTTTTTGTTATATTTTTGAAACCAAAACAACTATTACTTGTGATTTTTTTTTTTAAATCTTGAGGATTCATATAGCAATGGAGCCAGATTCCACTTTTCGGGCCATATTTATTCTAAAATTAATTTTCTATATGATTAGTTCCTTATCAGAAACCTAAAAAAAATAAAAGCAAACTGAATTTAATTATCTGATATTAATTAATTAAAGAAAATAATAAATATACTTACAAATGAATTGACAGTTGTAGGTTATGGTCACCATATTTAATTTTTGAATTTCATTTTTTAATAATTTTATTTAATGTATTCACTAAATAAAAAGAAAACAATATTCTAAAACATAAAAGAATATGAAATATAAGATAGATAATAATAATAGTTAATCAATTCAAACCATTTGTAAGCAAAACTTGTTACAATGATGCCGTGCAGTTGGTACTACTTCTTCTACTGTATAATGTTCCTATTTTCTTGTATTAAAATGTAATCACTTTTGATGACAAGGCAAGGAATTGTTGAAATACGTTTCAAGGGTAAATTTATAATTAATTAAAACCTTTGAAACAAATAACCTAGTATTTAATTTTAATTTACAAAATGTTTCAACAAGAACCTACGGTCTAAAGTTTAAATCATACTCTAAATTTGTATTTTTTTTTTTTTAAGTAATCTATTTATATAATTCACAAATGTCCGTTTGTCCGTCTGTCCGTCTGTCACGCTCTGTTTGACCAACTTCCCGTTGGAATTTTGAAACGAAATTTTGCAGTCTTATAGAGGACGTTATGGGGAGTCCAGGAAAAAATACTCGGGTCGCGAAATTACTATAAATTAATAAATAAGAAATTATATATAATATTTAAGATATTATATATATCGCGTATATGAGCCGCGAAATTTATACAATTAAATATTTATTAATTCATATATCCGAAAAATAAGGGTGGGCCGGGGGGAGTCGAACCACGGATCCCTCCGATTGGTACTCAGAGTATCCGAATGTCGTGCTATGGTCCAGTGGTAGGGCACTCTGAGTACCAATCGGAGGATCCGTGGTTCGACTCCCGGCGGCACACCCTTATTTTTTCGGATATATGAATTAATAAATATTTAATACTATAAATTGTTGAGTTTTTAATTCCTAAAGGAAATGTAGGGGTATAGAGAAATATTTATGTATTCTTTGCATTTGTGTATTCTCTGAATGTAAACAAATCCTCAAGCAGGCACTGGATTGGAATATAGTAATTATATGCCCTCGCGCATGGTGTAAGACTAGCGTGCTGGCCTTATATACTAAGGGTCGCGGGTTCGGATCCCAAAAGGCTTAAATAAAAATGCCTGGACCCCCAATAGATAATTACCATAATACTGAGTAAAAAGTCTTATATGGCCTAAGTTGCCGAAAAGACTGTGTATGTGTGAGTGTGAGTGTGAATGGGCCCGAACCAGCTGGAGGGGGGGACCAGGAGGCGAAGCCTTCGGCGGGCGGCGCGGCTAGTAGTGATAATTTTTTTTTTTTTGTAATTAAGAAAAGGTGAGGTTCCGCTGCAGGCGGGCCCGAGCCACCTGGAGAAAGGTCCAGCTAATAATACAAAAAAGGCTTAATTTCTCTTATAGCAAAATTGTTGGAACGTAAAAGACAAGAATCCGCCGTAGGTGGACGACGCAGCTAGTACTTTCTCTAAAATTTTTTTGAAATTACTTTGATCTTGAAATTAATTATAAAATAAATAATTAGTAAACAAGGGAATATAGACTGTTATTTGACTGGCAGGCAAGTTCAATGTCGACCTCTTCTTATTGATCGACGGGATCGTTCGGGTGGACGTCGTAGTCGTCGTCGACGTCGACGTCGTCATTCACTCAACTCACTCATCATCATCGTGCAAATAAATTAATTGTTTGCTCTCTTCTGTTAACGATTGAAGGTTAACGTGTCTCTCTCTCTCTCTTTTCTTTATCCGATGATATAATCAATATGCCCCAATTTTCAAACTCTTTCTCTTTAAAATAAATAATAGGTCTACAGCAAATATATTAGTCTATATGTAATATAATAAAATCTGGTGTGACTGGCGCACAGCACACAACTTTCTCTTACCTTCGGTAATCGAAAGTTGTGTACTGTGCTTGTCACACCAGATTTTTTGTGTCGACATATATTTAGTTCCCGACAGTACGGAACATTTGAATTCAGATGTAAAATTTATAAGTATGGGAAAATATTTATATTTTGTTACCATGGCAACCATTTCTCCTATCTTTTCTATGAAATACAAGAGTAAAGTGGTCTTCAGAAGATTTCAATCGCAAAATGAGAATATAGATTTTTAAAGAGCATCTAAAAAATAATTGATTTTGAATTTTAAAAAAAATCGTTGGAGCAAATTTTGAGAAAATCGAAAAAAACTGAAAAAAGTACATCAGTAAAGTACTAGTACTCTTTGGCCGATTTTGATTAAAAGCTTATTTTTCCGGTCCCGGGGGGTGTTTAAGTTAAATATAGAATTTCAACCTCGTAGCTCAATTCCTTCATGTTAAAATTAAACACCCACCCCCACCCACCCACCCACAGACAGACAGACCATGTCGCGAAAACCACTTTTTTGGATTCAGGGGACCTCAAAACGTAAAGATCCATCAAAATCTCGACATCGAATTTTTGACATGAATCCAATACTTTCTCTCTATATATATATTACATATATACATAGGTAAGAGAAAGTAATAACAGGAAAGTATTAAGATCGTAAAAAAAAAATATGTGTGTTGGTATGTATGAGATGTGCTTGTTTTGCTTATTATATCTCCGGAACTATTCATCGGATTAGGATGAGGTTTAATTATAATAATAATAATAATATTTATTTCACTTCCAAACAGAAATAATCCAATTACATGGAAGTTAAAAGAGGAAAAATCATACATATTAATCACAAAAGAACAAAAAATTACAAACAAATTTCGTACACACTCAAATAGACAGGTCTGCCTCCCTCCGAGTGTATTCAACAATCATCCTTAAAACAGGTGACCTTTCTCCGATCACTGTTGGACATTGTCTGAGGTAGAAGAGGGATCGAAACCTCAGGGCGAACGCCGGGACTCTAAAACCAACCTCGGCCAGCAATTCACTGCAGTCCCAGCGGTCACCCAGAAGATCACAAAAATTCCTGTAAATCGCATCCCTCCTCCTCCCCGCAAGACATTCCATCTCAAACGGCTATCATAGCCAACACCCAAAGAGGGGAGGCCAACCTGTCTATAGAATAAGTATCTCAAGAAGACCCTCTGCACTCTCTCCACCAAGTTGGTATGAAAGACGGTACTGAGCAAATTCAAGCTGTGAACGAACCAGAGAACAGTATAAAGTTTTCAAAGTGTCTATACTATCAAAATGACGGAAGGAAGCCAAGTGTCCTGAAAGCCTTGTTCACAATGGTGACACAATGTTCATTGGCAAATTTGTATTCCTAAGTGGGTATAAGAAGGTATTAAAACTGGAAGTGAATCGTCCTGCAGGGGAGCGGTAAAAATGAGCGGTAAATTATTATCGGTTTTCTCAGTTTCTTCTGAACCAAATCTTTTGAAACTAAGAGGTAATAATTAGCACGATAGCCTCTAGACCTGGTGCAAATTTCATGAAAATCCGTTCAGTAGTAGTTATTCAAAAAATCTGCGTTTCAAGATTTTAAATTTGGTTATTTCATAGAATAGTTCCGAGATGATCGAGCTGGACCTCGGTGGTTTTTTCTCACACTTTTTGGAATTCACACTCACATTCACACAGTCTTTTCGGCAACTCAGGCCATTTAAGACTTTGACGATAACCGTTATTATTTATAATATCTATTGGGGGTCCAGGCATTTCTATTTAAGTCATTTGGTATCCAAATGCCTTAAATAAAATCATCGGACTGCCTGAGGTCCGAACCCGTCGCGGGTCGGTATAGAAGGTAGGCACGCTACCAACTACTCCAAGCCCCGTGGACATGTAAAATTTATAAACATTATATTTTGTTACCATGGCAACCATTTCTTCTATCTTCTTTATGAAGTACTGTACAAGAGTAAAGTGTGCTTCAAACAATTTTGAGAGCAAAATGAGAATATACATTTGAAAGAACTTCTAAAAAAATAATTGATTTTTTGAATTTTAATCAAAATCATTAGAGTGAATTTTGAGAAAATTGAAAAAAACTGAAAAACTATATCAATAAAGTATTAGTACTCTTTGACCGATTTTGTTCAAAAGTTTCGTGTCACTTGCCAGTGGGGTGCCCAACTTAAATATAAAATTTCAATCTCCTAGCTCTTTTAGTTCTAGAGATATTTTATTCACAGACAGACCATGTCGAGAAAATCACTTTTTTGGATTCATGTGACCTCAAAACGTGTATATCCATCAAAATCACGACATCGAAACCAATACTTTTTCTATATAGATGAAAAAAAGTAAAAATAAATAAAAAGTTATTTTAATGTATGAATGAAAATAATTATAGGGATGAATAAGGGTTCCCCTTTCTCTATGTAGATATTATTATATAATAATATATATTTATATTTTAAAATCCAACTCACTCAATTTGTGTTAAGTTATTCTATAAACAAAAAAAAAAAAAAAAAAAAAAAAAAAACACTTGTTTGAATATCCTATTTTCCTTCTTCTATTTGACTTTTTTTTTTTTAATATAAAATATCCTACTTATAGGAAATCAAAATATGATCAGGAAAAATATTGACATTTAGATAAAGTTGAAGAGAGAGAGAGAGAGCTAAAGACCTACATTTACAAGCTGTCTGTCTGTTTATACTAAAAAATAAAAATAAAAAAATTACTAACCAAACGAAATCCTTGGATTAAATAATATAGTTCAGTCACATATTATAATATTTTTGTTATTTATTCTCTTGTTTGTTACATATTTAATTTCTTTTATTATTATTTTAATTATTGTCCTAATATTCAATGAAAATAATTAAAATTAAAATAATTAATTTTATATTGCAAATTTAATTTGATTGATAATATTTGAATTTTTGAGGTTAAAACGGAATTCATTCAAAGAATACAATAATATAACTTAGAGTCAGCCATCTTTGAAATCAATTTTTTTTTACTTTCTCATGTATTTGCTACAAAATAAACAATAAAATTTAAAATAAATTTGAGTGCATATATTAATAATAATATTAGCAAATTGATACTATGAATTCTATTTTGTTTGAAAAAATAAAATTCTTGGGGTTTATTATTATTATTACTATGGAAATTTTTAATTATAGACCAATTTTTGATGTTATTAATTATTTATTAAACAACGTTTCGCGTTCTGCAATCGTACTCACTTGCTCCGACTCAAGTGAACTAACCTCTAATGCCCATTTGCACCAACACATCTTAGATCTTAAGCGCCTTCCATAACCTAAAAAGCGAAATGTGGTATTTTACCTAGTCAATTATTTATATATATATATATATATTTTTTTTTTTTGAAATAAATATATCTTATTGTTATTATTTATGCGATGGAGGCACAAATAAAGGATCTTAAGAGAACCGATTTCTTGATTTCAAATTCGAATTGTAAGATGTAAGTCGAGCTTAAGATCTAAGATGTATTGGTGCAAATGGGCACAAGGGACGCCTACGTGAAGTTAGTAGCATTTTATATTCAATGAAGTTAGTAACATATACAACATCCCCATGAAGTTAGACACCATCATGTAAACACTTTGATGATGGTGTCTAACTTCATGGAGATGACTATATATGTTCAGGTAGGAAAAGTCAGTTCAAAGAGATGTAGAAATATATAAATGACGAAACAATGCATCTGAGGGGTTAAAAAAGATTATTTTCTCTCCCCATGTTTAGTTCTGTGGTGATCCTATTTGTTATTTTCGGTAAAGAACAGATGCGAATGACGACGGATGATTATTTCAAGGAAATTGAGGGAATTATAATCAAGAAGATGTAAAAAAAAAAAAGAGCAGCGCTTATAAAAATATTTATCTCAACGCAAAGACATCGCGTAGTTGAGTCAGTCGAATCATAGGACAATTGCCGGGGATTTTTTTTATCCTCTAATACCTTTTTCTTCTAATGAGAAATTGTTGCCTCCGCCTTCCCCCTCTCCTCTCCTCTTCTGCCGATTGATAAAAGCATCATAAAAATAAAATAAATCAACTGATAAATTTAATAAAGATAACACGTCTAATAAATTATGAAAGAATAAAAAAAAAAAAAAAAAAAAACAATCGCGCTCTATCTAAAGGTGACACTTGATTTTTATTTAATATAATATCAGGATTATTTATTGAAAGTTGATTATTAAACCATTTGTGGGATTTAATTTGAATTTAAATTTAATTAGATTTGATTAATTAATTGGGAAATTTAATAGTTTGATTAATTTAATTAAATCTCCCAAATTAAAATGAAATTTTAATTAATTGGGAAATTTAAGTCTTAATTTAATTAAATCCCATTAATTAATTAAAACAAAATTTAAAGTGAGGCTCCAAGTGCAACTTGAAATAAAATTTTTAGCAAAGATACATGTGTGACATATCATTTTACTCGGGAGGACGTCTAGATTCAGAATATAAAAACAAAACAATGTCATGTTTAGAATAAAAATATACCTCTTCTAAATTAAATAATTTTCGCGATTAATATTCAATGAATATTGGACTTGACAAGTCATAGATGAATCCTAGGATCTCCATTCAATCGGTGTGCACCGAGATTCTGGGTTCAAAGCCTGAGGTCCATGGACCATACTCACAAGTAATCGAGAATGAAATAGCATTTTGCGTGTGTTCAATGGTCAAAAAATTAATTTTTCATAATCTTAGAAAAATTTCGTATCTTTTATTTTGTGATAATATTTATTATCTATTTGATTAGAATCTTAATAAAATAAAAAACTTTTTTTTAAAGACAAATAACCCTCGATAATATTTAAATATTATACTTTATCTTTTATAAAAAATTTCCATTAGTAGTTTTTTTTTTTTTTTTTTTTTTAATTAAACTAATAATCTATCAAAATATTTTCATAAGCTTTTAATATTTTATCAGAAATAAAATTAATTTAAAAACTGATTGTGAGGTATGTCTTTGTGGCTGGAAGTATTATTATTAAGGAGTCAAAAAAAAATTCAAGACATAGGCAGCCAAAATTGTTTCTTTTTTTTATATTGCCGTTCCAGGCTGACGTTTCGGCCACTGGTCTAGGCCATCTTCAGAGCCGGAGGCGAGAATAAATGAAAATTACAATTACAGCGACACACATTCGCATGAACGGAGCGCTCATAGGACAACGAAAGAATTTCGTTCATTCTTTCGTTGTCCTATGAGCGGTCCGTTCATGCGAATGTGTGTCGCTGAAATTGTAATTTTCATTTATTCTCGCCTCCGGCTCTGAAGATGGCCTAGACCAGTGGCCGAAACGTCAGCCTGGAACGGCAATATAAAAAAAAGAAACAATTTTGGCTGCCTATGTCTTGAATTTTTTTTGACTCCTTAATAATTAAAAACTGATGTTGTCACATCAAAAAAAAAAAAAAAAACAAAGATTTTCTATTATACAAATTTTTTTTTTTTTTTTGAATTAATATATATAATTCTATAACAAAAAAATCTGGAGTGACTGGTCGCACGGCACACAACTTTCTCTTATTCTTCGTGTTCTGTGTTTATCACAGTGCCAGACTTGTTCCGACATATACAAAAAGAAATTTGCCCAACTTATCATTAGTTTGTCGTCTAATAACAATACAAGAAGATTAGCGGGAAAAAAAAGAAAATGACTTCATCAAAGACAATACGTTGTTCGTTGGCCTGCCTATGTTTTAATATTGACATTTGATATTGATAAAAAGATGTCTTCCCGTTGTTAAACTTTCTCTCTCTCTCTCTCTCTCTCTCTCTCTCTCTATCCTTTTGAAGCCATAACACGATATTAAAAAATTATCAAGGACTTATATTTTTTTTAAATTTATTTAACGCCTTTTTCAGCATCTAAGGAATAAATAAAATAAAAATAATAATGTAGTAGTGGGTGTGGAATATAGACAACAGCAGAGTCCAAAAATTCATGACGTTTCGGTCATATTTAATCAACCATCATCAGGTTATTTTTTATTATTCATCTAAAGAAGTCTACAGTGGCAAAACATGCCGCTATATAATGGGCAATTAAGTACAAAAAGTTTCATTTAGTTCTCGACTTATTCAATCATGTTGAAATAAAAATGAGTGTGAAATTTTTTTAATTGTCAATTTCAGATAAAACAATTAAAGAGAGACTAGCAACAAGGGCGAAGTGGGCGCTTGATGCTAGTCAAAACTTGGAGTTATATGAAGTAGAGCCTTTTATAATAATTGTCATAAAAGGACAGTCGATAAATTCAGAAACTATATAGACGTCCCCCCGAGTAAAATGATACCTCACACTTGTACCTCAATTGATTGCATTTTCGTAAAAAAAGAATGTTTAAAAGCTGCACTTGGAGCATCGCTAATTGCCTTATAAGGAAATTAAAGCCAATTAAAATTTAATTTTTATTTAATAATAATAAGAAATTCGAGATTTAAATTTAATATTTTTTGAATTTAATTAATTAAATCCCACAAATTTTGTTTATTTTTTTCTAAAAGGAATTTTATTATTGTTTTCAAATTCACTCACTCACTCACTTCCTTATTCTCTCTCTCTCTCTTTAATAAATTTAAATATTATTTTAATTTGTAATTAATGGGTAAGAATATTAATAAAAAAAAAAAAAAACTTTCTTTACACCAATCACGTTTGAAAAAGAACAAATAAACAAAAAAAAAAAAAAATCCACGAGTGTCGTTAAACTCTCAAAATGGCGTAGTAAATGGGACGGGGCGAACAAAAATGATATACATCATTTTATTGAATTACTAGCCACGCCGCCCACCGAAGGCGGGCCCGCGAATTATGAACAAAAAAAAAAATTAGTTTTTTAAATTCGTTTTAAGGCCTTTTTTTGGCATCAGAGGCCATTTAGCGATTTAGATAAATGTAACTCCACGGGGGGCCGGTAGATGGCTACGGTTGGGTTTGAGGTGTGTGTACCTCGGTTAAATTAGAGTAAGAGAAAGTATTAATGTGTGTTTATTGATGGCATTATTTTAATGAAATATCTTCTGGTGTGACTGGGCACACATCCCTTCCTTTGGTAACTTAATTAAAAGTTGTATAAATATATTTTTATCTGCTCATAACATAGGCGATAATCCATTTTGGGGACGGGATCCCAAATTTATCATTGAATACACAAATGACTAGTGAGTAGAAAATAAATTTTTATTTTAATTATATCTCTCAATTATGAGAATTCAGTAATGCCGGGTTGCAAGAAAACAGTTCTGTAAATATTTAAAAAGGCTGTTAGTAAACATCGCTTTGGGCTTTAAAATTATAGGCTGTTGCTAAAGCAAAAAGGAACCGTTAACTATTCCATACTGTTAAGATATAGATGCAAAAAGATTGGGCCAGCGGAAATGACAGCTCTCTATGTAGTTGGCCATTTGACCGCAAGGGCGCATTGTCAAATTGTATAATTTATAATAGTACCAAAATTATATAATAAATAAAAATAGTAATTATATTTGTATTCTTTAAATTTTAATTGTTAATATTAGGTTACAAAACAAAAAATATTTAAATATCTTAAAATAAAAATGATAAATACGTTGGTAGCTTTGACTTTCAGATGTTAAATTATAAAGAAACTGGGAATATACTATAACCTCACTTTTTCTCTTCGTCAGATGAATATCTATAATAATTAATAATATCGCTTAATACGTTTCAGAAACTAAAGAAAACTCAATTAAATTAATGCATTTATATCTTCCCTCTCTCCCTTGATAATATAGTCCAATTTATTCCAATGAAACAAATCAGGTTAGTGGATACTTTATAGTTTTAAGGTCCAAATTTCAACATTTAGTTTAAAGACAGCTTTTACAAACCAATCACCTTTAAATACGTTCTTGCAACCCGGTATAAGTCTAATGGAATGATCGGCTCGAGTTTGCTTCTCCGCCTCCCCCCCCCTCATTCCATGAGTTCTGATTCACATGTTCTAGAGGTTGCTTGCTGTTATATAAACAAACAATAAACTACGTTACTATTTTAAAAAGAAGATAGAAACTCTTGTCAACACAAGTATTAAAAAAGAAAAAAAAAAAGAATATTTCAATCATTTCTCATTCCTCAAGTCAATCAATCAATCAATCAATCAAATTAGAAAAAGAAAAACACTTTGTGTCCAATGACAATCTTCCTTTTTGAATTGTTCTGATAGAAATACTGCACCCCTCTTCTCTTCAAGGATGTTGAGAAGAAGGGACACTTTGTTGTGCCATTGGGGGAACCAGTGACGGATTACAGGGGGGGGAGGTGTAACCGCCTCCTCCGAGAAAAAATTATCGTAATTAATTTTTTTGTTATCAAGCAAATACAAAAAAAACAATCTGTCCCAATAATCTTTAATTTTTTTTTAAATTTAAAAATGAATTTATTGTTATTATTAATCGCATATTAATTAAGAAATGTTTAAAATAAGCTTAGATGATTTATTTAAAAATCAACTGTCAAATTAGTTCAGCATTCTTGCAATAGATGGCAGGCTAGTCTAACAGCCGATCCTCTATTAGCCTATATTTATATATTTTTATGCTTTTATAAAAGATACATAATACATAATAACATTTATAAAGTATTTATTGTTAAAAGATCAATGAAAATCAACCAAATGCATTAAATATTATTAGCTACCATTCTGACATCTCTTGGCAAATTTTTGAATTACTTGATTTTTTGGGCATACTTTTTATGACACACAACGCCATCTTAGCGGGAAAAACATGCGTAACCACTTCGCTCCCCTTCCGCCTTAAAGTGTAGTATTTGAAGGTATTATTAAGAAAACTGGTGTGACTGATCGCACAGCACACAACTTTAAAAAATAACGAAGTTGTGTGCTGTGTGAATATCACCAGATTTTTTATTTAAATTCTTTCAATTAATTAAATCCCTAAGGCGGTGGTGGCGGCTGTTTACTTAACACCTTCAAATTATTCAAATCTAGGCTAATGATGTTTTTGGTATTTGGTTTCAATAGAGAGAGGGTTTGTTTTGAATGTGAGATTATCCATAAGGATACAAAGTCAACATGATCCTCTTATTTTGATAATTAAATAGAAATTATGAATTTTTTTAAATAAGTTTTTATCTTCCCTACTAAATGGAGAAGTTTTTGTGAAATCTGCTAAACTCAGAACTAAAAAATCTGGTGTGACTGGCGCACAGCACACAACTTTCTCTTTACCTTCGGTAATCGAATGTTGTGTTACTGTGCTTGTCACACCAGATTTTTTGTGTCGACATGTATTTAGTTTCCGACAGTAGGGTACAATTCAATTTTCAAGATGTAAAATTTATAAGTATGGGAAAATATTTATATTTTGTTACCATGGCAACCATTTCTCCTATCTTCTCTATGGAGTACAAGAGTAAAGTGGTCTTCAGAAGATTTCAATCACAAAATGAGAATATACATTTTATAGAGAATCTAAAAAATAATTGATTTTTGAATTTAAAAAAAAATCGTTGGGAGCGAATTTTGAGAAAATCGAAAAAAACTGAAAAAGTGCATCAGTAAAGTACTAGTACTCTTTGGTCGATTTTGATTCAAAAGCTTCGTGTCACGTCCCATGGGGGTGCCTAACGTAAATATAAAATTTCAACCTCCTAGCTCTTTTCGTTCTTGAGATATTTTGTTCACAGACACACGACAGACAGACCATGTCGCGAAAACCACTTTTTTGGATTCAGGGGACCTCAAAACGTGAAGATCCATCAAAATCTCGACATCGAATTTTTGACATGAATCCAATACTTTCTCTCTATATATATTAACATATATATAGAGGTAAGAGAAAGTAAAAACACAAAAATTGAGATAGCGGTCAAACAGTTGAGAATTGGACCAGGGAAACTTTTTTGTTGCTTTCGAGGTCGAGAATCACCTCCTGGAGTTTGTCGACTTTATCCTGTTACACCCTGTATAGAGTGAAATTATTGAATTCAGCTACTACTCCACCGCCCTTATATAGCCTACTAGATTTAGATAAATATTCAAGATGTAAAACAATAAATATTTTTTTCTTTTTGTCCAGGTGGTGTTCAACGCCTGGATGGTGACCGAAGCCTCCCTAGGTAAGAGAATGTCTTTGAATATTTTTTTTTAAATATTATAGATGTAGTAAAGTGTCTGTCTGTTTGTCCACCAGACAGTTGGTTTTTCCAAATGAAATTTTGCACTCTTATAGAGAGTCCAAGGAAAATACTCTGTTCCTCAAATCCCCAAATGGGGAGGCTCAAAAATTTGCTGAAAATTCAGAATTTTGCCTTTTGAAAGCATCTAACTCTAAAATGCAATTAATTTGAATAATTAAATTTCTCAAACGAAAAATAATAAAATTTGTTTTTAAATGCTTTTATTTAACTTGCTCTTTCAAGGTCACCAACTTTTAGTCTTTGTTTAGGACACTTCCCAAAGAGCTAGAGGTGAGAGATTTGGTACTTAGGTATGGAGCGAAGTGGTTACGCATGTTTTTCCCGCTAAGATGGCGTTGTCTGTCATTAAAAGTATGCCCAAAAAATCAAGTAATTCAAAAATTTGCCAAGAGATGTCAGAATGGTAGCTAATAATATTTAATGCATTTGGTTGATTTTCATTGATCTTTTAACAATAAATACTTTATAAATGTTATTATATATTATGTATCTTTTATAAAAGCATAAAAATATAGTAAATATAGGCTAAAAGGGGATCAGCTGTTAGACTAGCCTGCCATCTATTGCAAGAATGCTGAACTAATTTGACAGTTGGTTTTTAAATAAATCATCTAAGCTTATTTTAAAAATTTCTTAATTAATATGTGATTAATAATAACAATAAATTCATTTTTAAATTTAAAAAAATTAAAGATTATTGTGACAGACATTTATTATGTCTCTGTTTAAAGCAAGTGAGTATTTCTTGTTATCTTTGAATAAATAACCTTTGACATTTTTAGGTTAATTTTCGGCATAAGTTATTGCTTGCACAAGCATGCTTGTGCCGAAGGGGATTTGTGCAGTACAAAAGATTGCACATGCATGTTCGTGGCAGACAGACAGACGAAAATTAGACATTCAAGACAGGAATAAACTTATAGACAGTAAATAAATACAGAAATAACGTTTCAAGAAAAAAAAAAATCTCTCGCCTATTAATCTTATCAAACAGATAGCAATTTAAAGAGGACAATTATTATTTTCAATATAATCTTATCGTTTATTTATTTATTTATTTTTTCAAATATACTAATATATCTTAGATCTTTTTTTATGTTTTTTAATTTAATAAATTAACAATAAAAAGCTAATCAGCAGCAGCAGAAGCGAATCCTTTGATAAGCTATTTAACTAGGAGAGATGATGATAACAAATCAATGTCATTGCTTTTCGATTGATTCCAAGTTATTCAAGTTGCAAAACTTTCCCACTTTTGTGCTTATATATTAATAGAAGAAAAATTTTGTCTGTGAACAAAATATCTCAAGAACAAAAAGAGCTAGGAGGTTGAAATTTTATATTTAAGTTTTGTACCCTCCTGGACTGTGACACGAAGCTTTTAATCAAAATCGGCCAAAGAGTACTAGTACTTTACTGATGTACTTTTTCAGTTTTTTTCGATTTTCTCAAAATTCGCTCCAATGATTTTGATTAAAATTCGAAAATCAATTATTTTTTAGATGTTCTTTAAAATGTATATTCTCATTTTGTCCTTGAAATCTTATGAAGACCACTTTCTTGTACTTCATAGGAAAGATAGGAGAAATGGTTGCCATGGTAACAAAATATAAATATTTTCCCATACTTATAAATTTTACATCTTGAATTCTAAAGGCCCGTCTCCACACGTCACTACAAACTTGACAAGCATGCTTATGCAATCTTTTTGTACCAGCATGCAAAAATTCCCTTCGGCACCATCATGCTTGTGCAAGCAATGCCAAAAATTAACCTAAAAATGTCAAAATCGGAAGGTTATTTATTCAAAGATAACAAGAAATACTTGCTTTACACAGAGACACAATAAATATTAATATTTAAATTGAAATATTAAATGAATTAAATATAAATAAATATCAAATGTCAAGACGTTTATAAAAAGGCGGGGAGTTTTTGTTTGTGCATGATTAAAATTCAATCGAGCGGCTTGTACAATTAAAATGCTTGAACAATTCTCCTACAGAAAAAGATTGCACATGTATGCTTGTTCAAGTTTGCAGTTACGTGTGTCGCCACCTTAATATTCAGCGGAAACTAAGTCTAGTTTCACACGGGGCAACTTCGAGGGATCTAGTTTACTCAACTACTGTAGTTGCCTGGAAATTGACTGCCGTCTGAAGACTAGTGTTCACACGAGACAACTAGCGTAACTCGCCAGAGTCAGATTGATAAATCAAAATATTTTTCCACCATGTTCTATGGAATCCGCTAGTGTAATAAGTAGACCTTTCGAGAAATAAGGCCTTAATTGACAAAATTCTACATACAAATATAAATATTTAAAAAAAATAAAAACATATGTAACAAAGGGAAACTTTATACGTCACACGAAGGGAAACTTTTATATCTCATTCTCCCCTACTAAAATTGTGCATAATCTTTAAAATATCCGGGTGGTTTCCTCAGTCTAGTTGTCGGAGCTGGATCGGTTCGTGAAATCGGCGGCGAATCAGTTTGCGTATCTCTTGCTTGTGTTGTAAGTCGCTTTGCACAGGTGTTGTCTGTTGCCTTCTCAGGGGATTTTTGTTGGGGTTTTTCCAGTAAAAGTTGTAATTTTTAAATTTATGTTTATTATATTAATATACAGTCTGATACTTCGGAGGTTGGAGAGAGAATGATCCCGCCCGGGAGTGGGGGTGGCCTTTTATGCCTTCTTCCAGACAGTAATCCCCCATTCCCAGGGGATCAGACACACGTGTAACGATTCCAATTGCAGAATTTGCGCTTTTCTGTGGGAATCTTTACATGTGTGTCTTGTTCTAGAAATATATCAAATTTTGCCATCGAATGAGTTTAAAAATAGAGCTTTAGATTCCAAATATCAAATTTTGTATCTCTCTCTCTCTCTCAATCATTTATTCATTCATTCATTCATTCTGTTCTTTTAGCTTCACAACACTTGTTCATATTCATTACCAATAGGAGCTAAATGCTTTAAAGATACATTTCCTTCCCGCCCGTCCGAAAAACGTACTAAAGCATATTCAGGATTTGCCTCTATCAAATAGACTTTTTCTACCAACGGGTCATATTTACTTGTTCATACATGTCGGTTCATTAAGACAGTTCCAGATCGTTTCAACCAAGTTGATAAAGCAATCCCGAGGATAAGGCGTCTAATGAAATATATGACTAACCACTCCGCGCGCCTTTGTTTCGCCCCCTGGACCCCCCTCGAGCTGGCTCGGGCCCGCCCTTTCTTAATTAAGTGCCGCAATTTTTCATTCAACTCGTATCAGGCAATTAAAAATACAACTCTCTTCATTTTATACGTATATATATATAAAGAGCAAGACAAAAATCAATTCTTTTCAATTGAAAAATTCTGAATTTTCTTGAATTTTTTGCGTTTTATCTAATTTTTTTACTTTCTCTTACCTATGTATATATGTAATATATATATATAGAGAGAAAGTATTGGATTCATGTCAAAAATTCGATGTCGAGATTTTGATGGATCTTCACGTTTTGAGGTCCCCTGAATCCAAAAAAGTGGTTTTCGCGACATGGTCTGTCTGTCTGTGTGTGTGTGTTCAATTTTAAGCATGAAGGAATTGAGCTAGGAGGTTGAAATTTTATATTTAAGTTAGGCACCCCCGGGACCGGAAAAATAAGCTTTTAATCAAAATCGGCCAAAGAGTACTGGTACTTTACTGATGTACTTTTTCAGCTTTTTTCGATTTTCTCAAAATTTGCTCCAACGATTTTGATTAAAATTCAAAAATCAATTATTTTTTAGAAGCTCTTTCAAATGTATATTCTGATTTTGCTCTCAAAATTGTTTGAAGACCACTTTACTCTTGTGCTTCATAGGAAAGATAGGAGAAATGGTTGCCATGGTAACAAAATATAAATATTTTCCCATACTTATAAATTTTACATCTGAATTCAAATGTTCCGTACTGTTGGAAACTAAATATATGTCGACACGAAAAATCTGGTGTGACAAGCACAGTACACAACTTTCGATTACCGAAGGTAAGAGAACGTTGTGTGCTGTGCGCCAGTCACATCAGATTTTTTTTTTTAAGCTAGAGAAAATTATTATATTTTACTTTCTCTTATCCTATATATGAAATATATAGACAGAGAAAGTATTTTATATTATATGGACCCTGTTATGCAATGGTGTGTCAAAGACCAAAAAATTCAAAATTGAGTTAAGCACGGAATATTGTTGCTATATGCTATAATTAATAGTATTTTTTATGAAATATGTCCTAAAAAAATTTATATTTAATGTTACTTGCACAATTGACAAGGAAAATTATATATAATCCAATGTAAACAAAAAACTTTATTGTTGATTTTCTCAAAACTCGATGTTTGGTCTTTGACACACCAATGCATAACAGGGTCCATATAATTGAGCTTAAATATCTAGTCATGGCTTGGGTCCAATGGGGGGGGGGGGGGTTTGAACCCCCAAATCCCCCGTGGCTACGCCTATGGTGACAAGCACACAGCTCTGGCTAATTATTATTTATTTAAAATTTATAATTGATTGAAGTGTTAATCCAATTTTCACTTAAAAAAATCTAATATTTATCGATAAAAATGAGGTTAGAAAAACAAAACAAGATTATTAAACAAATATTTATAAAGAATCCTCTCTCTCTCTCTCTCTCTTGCGATTATCCCCCATCGATAATAGTTGCTATAGCAACCAGAGATAATACCCAGGCGAGAAAACATCTTAAATACCTTTAATACTAATCACTTTTTCATTTTATCTCTTTCTTAAATAAAAAATCTGGTGTGACTGATCGCACAACACACAACTTTCTCTTGCTTTCGGTAATAATGCTGGTCACACCAGATTTTTTGTGTCGAGATATATTTAGTTTCCGCTGATATATTAGAATTTAAGGCGAAATAGGACCGAAGTGTGTTACGCATGTTTTTCCCGCTAAGATGGCGTTGTGTGTCATAAAAAGTATGCCCAAAAAAATCACGTAATTCAAAAATTTGCCAAGAGATGTCAGAATGGTAGCTAATAATATTTAATGCATTTGGTTGATTTTCATTGATCTTTTAACAATAAATACTTTATAAATGTTATTATATATTATGTATCTTTTATAAAAGCATAAAAATATATAAATATAGAGCCAGATATACGCTATTAGGGGATCAGCTGTTAGACTAGCCTGCCATCTATTGCAAGAATGCTGAACTAATTTGACAGTTGATTTTTAAATAAATCATCTAAGCTTATTTTTAAAAATTTCTTAATTAATATGTGATTAATAATAACAATAAATTCATTTTTAAATTTAAAAAAAATTAAAGATTATTGGGACAGATTGTTTTTTGTATTTGCTTGATAACAAAAGAATTAATTACGATAATGTTTTAATAAGTCATTAAACAAATTATAGCTCGATGTCCCAATAATCTCCTTATGAATTTAATTCATTTAAAAAAAGCCGCATTGAAAAATTCCTTTTTAAAGTTCGTTATAGACGTCGCTCCTGAGCCCTTAAATGTAATATTTATGAGTATAATGCCGGGTTGCAAGAACTTATTTAACGGTTCGTTAAACGCTTTTGTTGGTTTAAACCTTCCGCTAAATAATTTTGGGTTGCAAGAACTTATTTAAAGGTGATTAGTTCCAGGGCCGCAGACAGGGGGGCAGGGGGGCTATATCCCCGGGGCCCGGGCCTTCTGAGGGGGCCCGGGCCCTTTGCGCTCCAACCTTAAAATTCTAATAAAAAATAATTTTCATGGTTAAAATTTCAATAAAAAAATCATTTTCTTGAAATTTTTTCCCGAGGGGCCCGGGCCCTTTAAGCTCGAATCTTAAAATTTCACTAAAAAAAATCATCATTTTCTTGAAATTTTTTCCCCGAGGGGCCCGAGCCCTTTAAGCTCGAATCTTAAATTTCTGTTGAAAAAATTCATTTTTTGAAAATTTTTTTCCCTGAGAGGGCCCCGGACCCTTTAAACTTAAAACAAGATTGATAATATTTTTCACGTCTCAGGATAGCAAAAACGAAGATTTCAGTGCCTAGTTTTCAAAAAATTTTCCATATCCTCCAGACCACCCAGGACTGGCTTGAATAAATTATGGTAACCCAATGTTTAGAAAATTTTGAAAATTTTTTAAATATCTATTTTATTTAAATAAACATTGTAAGCTATGTATAATATATATATGACTGTTTCAAAAATTGTGTAAAAACATTTTGGCATGAAGGCCACAATAGCCTTTTACATTTTTTTTTAAAAAAACTTCAAGGGTGGGTGGGGGGGGGGGCCCGTATTATTAAGTAGCCCTGGGGCCCGTCAATTCTGTCTGCGGCCCTGATTGGTTCGTAAAAGCTGTATTTAAACTAAAGGTTGAAATTCGGAGCTTTAAACTATAAAGTATCCACTAACCTGATTTGTTTCATTGAAATAAATAAGAATTTAGTGACTATATTATCACGCGAGAGAGGTAATATATAAATACATTAATTTAATTGGAGTTTTCTTTAGTTTCTGAAACGTTTTAAGCGATATTATTAATTATTATAGATATTCATTCGATGAAGAGAAAAAGTGAGGTTATAGTATATTCCCAGTTTCCTTTATAATTTAACATCTGACAGCCAGATCTACCAACGAATTTATTATTTTTATTTTACGATATTTAAATATTTTTTTTTTATTTTTATTAAAAAAAACATTCACACTTTTTTTCTCATTCGCACTCACATTCACACACACATTCATACAGTCTTTTCGGCAACTTAGGCCATTTAAGACTTTAGACGATAACCGTTGTAGAGAATATATCTATTGTGGGGTCAGGGGCATTTCTATTTAAGCCATCTGGTATCCAAATGACTTAAAAATAAAATCATCGGACTGCCTGGGTCCGAACCCGCGACGTTTGGTATAGGAGGTAGGCGTGCTACTTACTACGCCAAACCCGGGGGCATTTAAATATTTAAACATTTTTTGTTTTGTAACCTAATATTAACAATTAAAATTTAAACAATACTAATATAATTACTATCTTAACAGTAGGGAATAGTTAACGCTTCCTTTAAAGTTGCTTTAGCAACAGCCTATAATTTTAAAGCCCAAAGCGATGTTTACTAACAGACTTTTAAATGTTTACAGAACTGTTTTCTTGCAACCTTGGCATAAGCATGGCCCAAAATATTTATATTTTGTTAGCATGGCTAACCATTTCTCCTCTTTTCTATGAAATACAAGAGTAAAGTGGTCTTCAGAAGATTTCAATGGCAAAATGAGAATATACATTTTAAACAGTGTCTAAAAAAATAATTGATTTATAAATTTTAATCAAAATCGTTGGAGCGAATTTTGAGAAAATCAAAAATAACTAAAAAAAAGTACATCAGTAAAGTATTAGTAGGCTACTGATTGAACGATTTTGTTCAAAAACTTCAGGTTGAGTCTCGGGGCGGGTGTCTAACTTAAATTTAAAATTTCAACCTTCAATTCCTTCGTATTTTATTTTGATCACAACTCTATTATTTTTCAAAAGTGTTTTTATTTACTTATTTATTTTTTTTGCCTTGCAGTGATCCATCCAGCGCCTGTAATTAATCTTGAAGCAACGCCACAAGTCAATCCTATTGACAATATGATCCAATTTGAGATATCATGGCGGCTCAACGGTGAGTAGTCATCTATTTTATTTTGATTGTCTCATAGGGGAAATAAACAACATCCCTTGCGCCCTGAATAAATAATTAAGAATAGTAGTATTTCCTGGATCCTCTTCCTACTCCTCTCATCAATGACGTCATTTGGCAACATTTCAAACACTCCCACACACACTCATATTCATTCATAAAAATTTACGCTAAAATCTCTACTGTGTTTGAGTGATGTTTATGTGATCTCAAATACATTGTTCCAAGAAATTAAGATAGCAAGTGGGAGATTTTCTATTTTTAAAAAGTGTGAACAATTATAAAGCCTTCCGAGCAAGTAGATTTTTTTTTCGTGGATTGGGGTTTTTTTACACGATTTGATAGTTTTTTACACATAAATCATACCCCAGCTGGCGAGGGGTCCAGTGGGGTGAAGCCCTCCTGGCTAGACGCGAAGCCCGCCGAAGACGATATTAGTGGAGTGTCCGTCTGTCCGTCTGTCACGGTCTGTTTGACCAACTTTCCGTTGGAATTTTGAAACGAAATTTTGCAGTCTTATAGAGAGTCCAGGAAAAATACTCGGGTCCCGAAATTCCTATAACTTTTTGAGTTATTAATTGCTAAAGTTACGATTTCTCCTATAGGAAATATATAAAGAAATATCTATGTATTCTTTGCATTTATATATTCTGTGAATGTAAACAAATCCTCAAGTAGGCACTGGATTGGAATACGTAGTAATAATTTTCTTTTCACGCCTGGACCAAAATAAATATATATATACTAGCCGCGCCGCCCGCCTTCGCCGCCTGCGGCGGACCCTCGCCTTTTCTTAATTATGGAAAGAAAATTATTATTACTACGTATTCCAATCCAGTGCCTGCTTGAGGATTTGTTTACATTCATAGAATATATAAATGCAAAGAATACTATAAATATTTCTCTATACATTTCCTATGGGAGAAATCGTAACTTTAGGAATTAAAAACTCAAAAAGTTATAGGAATTTCGAGACCCGAGTATTTTTCCTGGACTCTCCATAACGTCCTCTTCAAGACTGCAATTGTTTCAAAATTACAACGGGAAGTTGGTCAAACAGAGCGTTACAGACTGATAGACGGACACTCCGTAATTATTATATAAATAGATTATACAAATAAAGGTTATCGTCAAAGTCTTATATTCGGCCTAAGTTGCCGAAAAGGCTGTGTGAGTGTGAATGAGATAAAAGGTGTTTAAAAAAAAATAAATTTCTTTTCATAATTAAGAAAAGGCGACAGTCCGCCTTAGGCGGGCCCGAGCCAGCTGTGTGCTTCGCCCCCCGGCTAGACGTGAAGCCCGCCAAAGGCGGGCGACGCGGCTAGTTTGTTAATAATTAATGAAAATACTTTTTATTTATTTTCTTTTTTCTGTTTGCATACAGATTCGTCCGTTCTCCCGAAGGATTATAATATTAATTTGATCCCGTTGAACAGCGAGGACGATCAATGGTGTGAGAATTCGCCGCATCCTTATTTTCACGTATTTAAACCAGTAAGTTTTGCGTTAACTATAATCTCTTTCTTAATTTTTTTTTAATTAAATATTGAAACAAAAATTTCAAAACTGAGAGGCTCTCATTATGAAAATAATCTGGTGTGACTGGCGCACAGCACACAACTTTCTCTTACCTTCGGTAATCGAAAGTTGTGTACTGTGCTGTCACACCAGATTTTTTGTGTCGACATGTATTAGTCCCCGGCAGTAGGGAATATTTGAATTCAGTGCAAAATTTATAAGTATGGGAAAATATTTATATTTTGTTACCATGGCAACCATTTCTCCTATCTTCCCTATGAAGCACAAGAGTAAAGTGTGCTTCAAACAATTTTGAGGGCAAAACGAGAATATACATTTGAAAGAGCATCTAAAAAATAATTGATTTTTTGAATTTTAATCAAAATCGTTAGAGCGAATTTTGAGAAAATCGAAAAAAACTGAAAAAAGTACATCAGTAAAGTACTAGTACTCTTTGGCCGATTTTGATTAAAAGCTTATTTTTCCGGTCGCGGGGGATGTTTAACTTAAATATAAAATTTTAACCTCGTAGCTCAATTCCTTCATGCTTAAAATTGAACACAGACACACTCACAGACACACACACACACACACACACACACAGACACACAGACAGACCATGTCGCGAAAACCACTTTTTTGATTCAGGGGACCTCAAAACGTGAAGATCCATCAAAATCTCGACATCGAATTTTTGACATGAATCCAATACTTTCTCTCTATATATATTACATATATACATAGGTAAGAGAAAGTAAAAAAGCTGAAAAGCAAATCCATGGAACCATGGAGTCATTCCACGTCAAATCAACACACCTTTAAACCTCCCATCTCAGATTTCTATGAAATTTGGATATAGGTGTATGACAGCTCTTCTGTTTTATGTCATTAAAGTTGCATAAGAGCATTTGCTGACAGAGGTCTGTCTCTTAACAATTAATTAGATCTCCTGTCTCTATAACACCGAAATAATAGATTTTTTTTCCCGCAATTCGGCCTCTATGAAGAGAGAGAGTCCCGTCCTATGGAAGGGGTGTTCCTTTTCGAAAGTCCCTCCTCAAACTAGCATAGCAGAGGGAAAAGTAAAAGGATCAAGGGTTAGCAAGAAATGAAGGCAGGAGAGGAGGGAAATGTAGGGGTGCCTGAAAGCATTTCGGGTGGCTAAATAAACGGAGGAATTTCAAATAATAATAATAGAATTTTTTTCTTATTTTAAAGGAAAACACAACAATCCACGCGCCGCACTCAACAGAGAATTTTCAATTATTGGCTGGATGTCGTTATAAAATCCAAGTGGAAGCCAATCCGCATAATGGCAAAAATGCTACAAGCATCATCTATACAATTCCTGGTAATTTCATTTTAATTACAAGGTTTTCTTCACATTAGTGAATCTAGTAGGGGAAGGACGGGCATAACGGCCAGCGCGGGCATAATGGCCAGATGGGTTTTTAAGGCTTTAACAGTGCTGAAATTCTGGGATTAACTCGCGAAGCTTACTCTTATATCCTCGTCAGTTGTTTTGAGTCATTAGAAGAAGAAAGAACCACGACGTGACACGCTACTGCATTTTTTGTGTGTTTCATAGGTTGTGATCTAAGGCAAGTCCTTCGTTTATGTAATTATGATAAATTTATGTAATGACTGAGATGTTTGGAACATAGTTATTTTAAAAGAGTGTTAAATTTGTGTAAAATTTCTATGTTTTCAAATGGTTCGTCGTTGTTTGTTATAACTGATAAGAAGCTTTTATTAATGGCGAAATTGCGGGCACAATGGCCAGTACGTGGCTATTATGTATATCCAGTGCCAAGGATGTGACTTGTGGGCCCATGAATTGTGTGCTGGTATCGGCGAAGAGGACAATGGGTATTTGTGCGAAAACTGCTCTTAAACTTTGTTAAAAATGGATTTTTCCCCACATTTCTTTTTCAGTAGGCTAGCAGACCTACATATTTTTGACGAAAAGCAGCTTTTGTATTCAAAATATGTAAAATTCTGTTTTGTTAATTCAAATATTGTAATATTTTGTAAAAATAGATTTTTTTGTAAACTGAAAGTTTGGTTTTATCAATTTATTTATCACTCCTTGCTTATATGGCCATTATGCCCTACCCCTGAGGGCATAATGGCCACTCGGGTACTTTTTGAAGAATCCATTATTTGAGTACATCCCTTTCACACAAGTTAGTCCAAACATATTCTTACATGAACTCCGATAATTAATGTATATATTCTATGATTCAAAAGTTTCTATAACGATTGCAAGTCAACGCAAAAAATCAGAAAAGCTTAGCCTGGCCGTTATGCCCATCCTTCCCCTACATTTTTTTTTTTAAACTGAATTCAGATATGTAGATAGAGTTTTTCCATCAGGCACAGTTTTAGAGATATAGAGAAAATAAAATTTTAATAGAAAATATGCTCTAAAAGGGCTCTTATTTTGCATTTTCAACATTTTGTAAGGTGGCATCGCTTAAAAATATGCAGATAGTTATAATAGATATAAGTTTTAAGTTTCAGCCCAATCGGAGGTCATTTAGACATGTCGCAAAAGACTTAAAATTTAGAAAAATCGAATTCTTACGGTGTTTTTTTTTTTTTTTGTTTTGGACACCCCTAATGCAATTTTTACCATCCCTAAATACAAAAATGATATATTTACGATATTCTATAGTTCTTTGGCATTCTTTGGCAAAAATTATTCATTCGTGAAAATCTGTTGATTATTAACGAAATTATTAACAAAATAGTTAATATATATATGTTATATATTAGCTCTAATTGTAAGTATATTCCTGTAAGCAAAGAGCCTAAAAGATAGGCATCCAAAGTGTTTTTTTTTTTTTTTTTTACCAAGCTTCTATATATAATAATAGAAGATAGATAGAAGAATAGAACAATTACAAGAAAATTATGGAGCCTAATAAAAAGAAGCGCAACAAAGAATATAGAGAAGAAGATTCTTCTGTACGAAAGCTTGATACAACCGGTATTACTATACGGCTCGGAACTGTGGGGATGGATGGAAAGAGAAGACATCGAAAGAGTGCATGCAAGCTACATGAAGATGATCATGGGGGTACTGAGAACGACACCAGAATATATATGGAGGATGGAAATGGGGAGAGTAAAAATGTGCAGTCGGTGGCGTTGAAAAAAACACTCAAGTATGTGAACAAAATATTGAAGATGGATGAGGAGAGGATACCGAGGGAGTGCCTAAGAGAAATATTGAGAGGACTGGAAAACAGAAATGGAACGCAATGAGGAGAAGAATAGAGGGACTTGGAAGAAACATGGACTGGACCGAGGAAGAGGAGCCGGAGAGGGTGAGAGCGATGGAAGAAATGATGAGGACGGAAGGAACCATACAGAAAGATTGGACCAAGATCGACAACTCCAGATACTGCCCATATTACAAAGAAATAAAGAAAGACATACTAAGGGAACGATATTGGCAAGATACAATATGGGATGAAGAAACGATGAAGATGTGGGCAAGAGCGAGATGCGGAAGCATTTGGAGGGGAGAGGAGGGGAGAGGAGGAAAAACATGCAGGGGCTGCAAAAGAGAGAAGGAGACGGCGGAGCACGCAGAAGAATGCAGTGACTTACAAAGAGAAATAGGAATGAAGATAAGAGGATGGTGGAGCCGATAAATAGGGAGACGGTAGAGATGATCAAGAGGATCGACAGGGAAGAAGAATAAAAAAATTTGTTAAAATATGTAACAATTGTAGCTCAAAGCCCATAGGGTACGAGCAACGCATCAAATGTATGTAAATAAAATAAAATAAAATAAATAAAATAAAATAAAATATAATAATAGAAGAGTGTCCGTCTGTCCGGGTTTCGTTTGAAACGAAATTTTGTAGTCTTATAGAGGACGTTATGAAGAGTCCAGGAAAAATACTAGGGTTTTATAACTTTTTGAGTTATTAATTCCTAAAGATACATTTTTTCCCATAGGAAATGCATAGAGACATATATACTCTTTGCATTTATATATAATCTATGAATTTAAACAAATCTTCAAGCAGGCACTGGATTAAGTGATGGCAAGCGCGGCGAAAGTTCGGGATTGGTGACCCCGAGCAATCAGCGTGTTAAACGTCCCCCGGTAGCCGTCGATATGTATTTAAACACTTTTATAATAAAGTTGTACCCCAAATATCTGCATATTTCTAAGGGGGTGTCGCCTTAAAAAATCTAGAAAATGCAAAATAAAAGCAGATTTTTTATTAAAATATATTTTCCTCTATATCTCTAAAATTGTGCCTGATTGTGAAAAACTGAAATGATATTTGAATTCAGCATGAAAAATACTTCTAGAATCTCATATCTGTATTCTTGTGAAAGAAAAGAATTTTTTGTAGAATAGTATTTTTTTTTTATTTAAGGTTGTTCGGACAATAAAGCTCTTTATCAGATTAAAAGCTAATTTTTTAATATGTTATTAATCACTATCAAATACGTATAAAATAAAATTTTGAAGCAGATCTGACCTAGGGTTATCGTGCAATTAATTTTAAAAAAATTGAAATTTAACATGTAGTCTATGGGGAATATCGACGAAACGCACATATATTGAATTATATAGCCACCTCTGCAATAGATACAAAAACAAAAAAACTTACATTTTATTAATTCACTTCCGGTAGTATACGTTAAAAATAAAATCAAGAGTTTCTGCCCAATCTTTTAAAGATATTTTAACAAGAAAGTCAAAAAAATTCACCAAAATGACAGTCGCCAATATTTAAAAATAAGGGAGATTTGAGAGTGAGACCAGTCCGGCAACGTCGCATAAAATAATTGTCTTTTGTCGATGTCAGTTACATTTTTTTTTTCAATTTTACGATATTTTTTCTCACAAATCGTCCATTGTGTTTAAACTGATTTGCATTAAACATTGTAATATATTAAATAAAATAAAATTGAAGGCGTTTAAGATTTAAAATAGATAGTTGATGAATGCAATGTTGCCAGTTCTATATTACGGGAAATACTGCTCAAGTCGAAAGTCATTCATTTATTATTTTTGGTAATTAAATTATTAACTTAATACAATTATAAACTATGATAGGTCACGACTAAATTATAATAAGGAATTTTGGCATTCAAATTTTTAATTTTATTTTAAAAAAATTTAGATTCTATTATGACTTACGATGTACTATCCGAATAATCTTAAATGATTTTTGTTTTTTGTTATTCAAGAATGCGTAGAGAATATTTGCGCGTGTCGTCATGAAGTGAGACCAATTAGAGATTTGAAAGCTTCATTTATAGAACAAGAAGTGTTTTTGAATTGGAGTTGGCCAGAACGGGGCTCGGCTTTGCCAATCGATCGATACCATATAAGGTATAGTATACTACTTCAATTTTAAATAATCATATTTTTAAATTTTATTCTTAAAGGGGAGTAGGAGCAACAGCCGTCTAAACATACTTAAAAAAAAACTAGATTATTATAAAGATTTTCAAACTATTACAATAATTTAAATTTTTTTTTTTTATTATTATTAATCACATATTAATTAAGAAAAATTTAAAATAAGTTTAGATGATTTATTTAAAAATTAACTGTAAAATAGTTCAGCTCTCTTGCAATAGATGGCAGGCTAGTCTAACAGCTGGTACACTATTAGCCTATAATTATTACTATATTTTTATATGCTTTTATAAAAAGATAGATAATATATAATAACATTTATAAAGTATTAATTGTTAAAAGATCAATGAAAATCAACCAAATGCATTAAATTATTAGCTATCGCTCTGACATCTCTTGGCAAATTTTCGAAATAGGTGTTCTTTTTTTTTTGCTTACTTTTTATCGGGAAAAATATGCGTAAAATCTACACTACTAAACCTCCTTAAATTAAAAATTCTAAATTTCTTTGCAGCCCAGAGCAGCCCGAGGGCTGCCTTAGTTTGCACACAGCGAGGGTGTGGGAAGATGTTGATCTGGGGAAGTTACGGCAAAAGTGTAGAATACGTTATAGCGAGTTCAGTACTTTTGACAACTTTGTCAGGGAAAATACTCCCTCATTTCCCTTTATTAGTCTAAAGAGAGGAGGCGGTAAGCCAATTTGATCAAGATATAAGCCAAAATAACGAAAATTTTGAAGAAATACGAAGGCCACATTAAAAAATATATTATTACTTACTTTTTTTGGGTATTTTCTTTCTCCATTGTAATTTAGATGACAAAAATTTTTGAAACTTGAGATAACTAGAGAAATTAATTAAATAGAGTTGAAAAAAATATTAATAATTTTAATGATAATTGTTTATATTTAAAAATATTGAACGATAAAGGAGCTAACTTCATAATGAATTAATAGTATTCACTGACTTTTTTTTTTTAGAAAAAAAAATCTCGAGTTTGCTACTGTTATGATAAAATAAACTAGTCATTAGAAAACAACGTTTGATGTTTATTTAACATGAAAAATATAGAGAATACAACGACAACAATTAGTTTGATTCATGACCCCACAGATCATACTTGTATATTTTTATACTTTTTAGTGCCCCTCCAACACTCCCCCTCGCTGAAAAGTATGAAATAATTAGTCAATCTAATCTCAACCCAATTCTAAATTGATTTTTTTTTTTTTTGAAAGGCCATTTCCAACAAGTAACTCCCTTGTAAAATTTTCATTGTTCATTAATTCATCCACCTCTTCTTTCATTGTATTTATCCACTTTTCCTTGTATGGCGATTTTTCAAATTCTACTCTTTGTGGCTCATTCTGAACAAAAGCGTTTAGCACAATATAATTTGTGAAATAATCATCATATTTTAAAGGCATTCTTCCTTTCCTCTTGTTTTTTCTTGAGTTTTCGCTTTCAACTTCATTTTCTTCTTCATTGTCAATTTCTTCATTTATATCTTCATCAAAATTTTCATTTACATATTCTTTATTAAGAATTTTCTTAAAATCTTCTTTATTAAAATTATCCTCATCTTCTTTATTCATTTCAAATTCATAATATAATTTTTCTTTAGCAGGAAATTCATTTTCTATAAAAACTAAGTCTCTTCCTATAGTTACTTCTCTTTTATCCAAGTTCCAGAGTCTGTATCCATTAGGAGCATACCCAATCATGATACATTTCTCACCTTTACAGTCAAATTTGCTTCTCAAATGTTTTGGGATATGATTATACACCAAACACCCAAAGACTCTTAAATTCTTTATATTTGGTTTTTGACCATACCAAATCTCTGCTGGCGTTGAGATGCCATCTAAACCTGTAGTCGGACTTCTATTTAAGACGTATGTTGCTACTCTTATTGATTCTGCCCAAAAACGTTTTGATAAACCGGACTCCATCAACATTGTTCTTCCTTTTTACTTTCTCGTACCCTATATATGAAATATATAGAGAGAGAAAGTATTGGTTTCATGTCAAAAATTCGATGTCGAGATTTTGATGGATCTTCACGTTTTGAGGTCCCCTGAATCCAAAAAAGTGGTTTTCGCGACATGGTCTGTCTGTCGTGTGTGTGTGTGTGTGTGTGTGTGTGTGTGTCTGTGTGTGTTCAATTTTAAGCATGAAGGAATTGAGCTAGGAGGCTGAAATTTTATATTTAAGTTAAACACCCCCGGGACCGGGAAAAATAAGCTTTTAATCAAAATCGGCCAAAGAGTACTAGTACTTTACTGATGTACTTTTTCAGTTTTTTTCGATTTTCTCAAAATTCGCTCTAACGATTTTGATTAAAATTCAAAAATCAATTATTTTTTAGATGCTCTTTCAAATGTATATTCTCGTTTTGCCCTCAAAATTGTTTGAAGCACACTTTACTCTTGTGCTTCATAGGAAAGATAGGAGAAATAAATGGTTGCCATGGTAACCGAATTTAAATCTTTTTCTTTTTATTAGATTAAAAATCAATTATTATTTAAACGCCCATTTTTTTCGGAGAAAACATATCTCTCTCTCTCACAAAACTATCTTCTCTCTTTGTACGCGTTTTAAATTTTTTCTACCTTATCTTCGCATTTGACCAATGTTAATTTCCTATAGGGATTTGTATGTTAATTTCGATTCAAAAGGGGGTCCCCTTTGGAACTTTTTACGCATTTAAAATTTTTTTTTCCAATTCTTATGAAATTTTGTATTTATTTACGAATCTATATTGTGTATAAAATGTCCAAATATGAGATTAAAATTTTGAAAAATAACCATAGTTTATTTGAAGCAGTCAACATTTAAAATGCAAGTTTGAAACTAAGGTGCTATGGAAAACTAAATATATCTCGACACAAAAAATCTGGTGTGACCAGCACAGTGCGCAACTTTCTCTTACCGAAGGGTAAGAGAAAGTTGTGTGCTAGTGCGCCAGTCACACCAGATTTTTCTACTAACGTTCGATTTAACCTTTCAGCTTTTTCCGTTTTGTTCTGGCGTATACCTCACCGTATTTTCCATCTGAATCCCTTTTCCTTCGCAGAATTCTCGAAATTCTTTTGACATGTACTCCTTTCCATTATCGCACCTTAATCTCGATATTCCTTTTCCAAATTTAGCTGAAACTAGAGCTTCAAACTTCTTAAAATATTTAAAGGCTTCATCTTTTGATTTCATTGGATACACAATGCTGAAATGCGAAAAATCATCTAAAAAGGTGATAAAATATTTTTCATCATTAATCGATAGTTGTTTAATAGGACCACACACATCTGTGTGAATTAACTCTAAAATTCTTTTTGTTTTTCTTTTATTCTCATAAAAGGGTAATCTGGTCATTTTTCCTTCAACACAATGTTCACATAAATTAAAGGGGGAATTCATACTTTCATCATATCCTACCACCATATCCTTTTTTATAAGTTTTTGCATTAGAGAGTAGCTTAAATGACCTAGTCTTCTATGCCACAAACACGAATCATTTTTCACACTTGTAGAATAATTACAATCACTATTTTCACTATTTCGTTCAGTATTTAAAATTTCAAAGTTTATTTCATACAGTTGACCATTCCTTTTCCCTTCGAATAAAATTTTATCCCCTTTCCAAAATTCTACTTTTTCATTTTTAAAGTTAACATTAAAATTTGAATTAACCATCTTTCTAATCGATAATAAATTATGATTTAATTCAGGTACATACATCACATCTTTCATTTCGGCTTTAATTTTATTATCCCCTAGCCTACCTAAAACTTTAATATTTCCTATACCAGTAGCATAAATATGCTCTTCATTTTTAGCAATAGCTATTTTTACCGGCTCTTTAAAATTTGTAAAAGAATGAAAATAAGTTTTCCTATTCACTAAATGATCTGTGGCACCAGAATCAATTACAAAATTTAAATTACAATCATTATTTACATTCATACAACATTGAGATGTTAAAAAACTTACATACTTGTCATTTTCATTTTCGGGTACCTTTTCTGTGTAGTTTTCATTTTCATTCTTGGACAATTCAGCTCTTGAATCTCTTGAATTTTTCATACTTCTTTCTTCATTTTCCTCGGAGTCTCGATAATAGTTTCTGTTCTTTTCTTGATATGAATTCTTTCCTTGATACGACTGCTGATAATTTCTTCTTTCTTCTGGTCTATTCTTCCATTTATAACAATCCCTCTGCATATGAGGTCCACCGCAAGTGTAACACCTGAGACGACTTCTATTGAAAAACGCTGAATTGTCGGTGTCCGAGGACGACGCTTGAGACTCATTATTATACATTTTTCTCTTATAATCTTCATCCATTAGCTTTCGTTTAATTAAATCAAGAGTTAGATTTTCAATTGTCTCTAAAGTCGTTCTAACAGAATCATAACTTTTTGGGAGAGTTAATAACAAATTACATATTATATCGTTTTCTTCTAATTTAGCTCCAGAATTTTTTAAATCTCTAATTAATTTTTCAAATTCAATTAAATAGTCTTGCATACTCATTTTTTCTTCATAACGCATTTGTAGTAATTTTCTACGTAAACCAATTTGATTAACTATACTCTTCTTATAAAATACATTTTTCAACTTATCCCAAATTTCTTTTGCAGTTAAACAATCTTTAATTATATCTAAACATTTATCCTCCATTAGCTGAACTATTAGGGCCCTACATTTAATATCTCGTTTCTTGAATTCTCTTAATTTATTTTCTTTTTCTGTTTTAACTTCTTTACTATCTTTTTCTTCAATTTTAATTGGTTCTGATTCAATACATTCTAATAAATCTTTCTCTTCTAAAATTAATTTAATTCTAAAGCTCCAATCATCAAAATTATTTCCATTGAACAAATGAATTCGATATTTCTCAACATCTCCCATATTTATCATATTATTTATAATTCTATTATTATTAATAAATTAAATTAATTTACTCACGTAACTTATTTCAAGCAGAACAAACCCTGGGCCCATAACCTTTGTTATGATAAAATAAACTAGTCATTAGAAAACAACGTTTGATGTTTATTTAACATGAAAAATATAGAGAATACAACGACAACAATTAGTTTGATTCATGACCCCACAGATCATACTTGTATATTTTTATACTTTTTAGTGCCCCTCCAACAGCTACACTTAAGAATATCAACTTTTTAGCCACAATTATTATTTAAACTCCCTACTACTAATAGTAATTATTATTATAGTAAAATTATAATAATAAACTATTAATATTATTATTATAATAATTAATATTTTTTTTCATTTTCATTCTTGGCTCGAGACCTTCGGTTAATTAAGGTCGGTTCTGTTTTAGATTAAAAAATGTTCATCAAAAATATTTTAAAGAACTTGAAGGGATATCTTGTCCTATAATTAAAAATGATGGTTCTCTTATATTTATAAAAAAAAAATTATTCTTTGGTTTTTTTTTTTTAATTATCATGAAGTTAGCTCCTTTATCGTTCATTATTAAAAAAAAAAAATAATAATAAACAATTATCATTAAAATTATTAATCATATTTTCAACTCAATTTAATTAATTTTTCTAGTTATCACAATCAGAATATGTCAGGCGCAAAATTTTTGTCATCTAAATTACAATGGAGAAAGAAAAAACCCAAAAAGAGTAAGTAATAATACATTTTTTAATGATTAATGTGGCCCTCGTATTTTTTCAAAGTTTTCGGCATATATCTCGATCAAATTGGCTCTCCGCCACCTCTTTTAGACTAATAAATGGAAGGAAGGGTGAATTTTCGCTGAAAAAGTTGTAAAAAGTACTGAACTCGCTAATTTCGTATTTTACTCGCGGCCTCCGTCAATTATTGAGTCAATAGATTGAGAATAATATTGATTGTCTAGGGGCACCTTAAAAGTTGTAGCTTGCTGTCAATAAATAAATGACAAAAGGAAGCCAGGAAGCTATTATTAAAGTTAATTTCTGTTAAATATTAATTTTATTTTTAGTTATGGCGAGCAATGGTCTGGCAAGAATATACGCTACCAAGAGAAGACAATGTTAGTGAATGCAAAAGGGATTAACGGAATTGAGAGATCGCCAGGTGAATACAGTTTGCCACTCAATATGTCTCTAATTGATAATAAAGAATATTTTGTCTTTATTGAGCCAATTGACGTTCGTGGGTGCGTTGGCCCAACTAGCAATCTCACATTTATTAAACGTAAGTAGGCCTCAAAAAAATTATTATTTTTTTTTTTCAATTGCTATAAACTCATAAATATGTTTAATTTTCAGCTTTAAATGACGCCGAAAAAAGAGTAAGTTTTATTTTAATTATTAATCTTCTATATATATAATAGCGGTGTGTCCGTCTGTCTGTCCGTTTGTCACGCTCTGTTTGACCAACTTCCCGTTGGAATTTTGAAACGAAATTTTGCAATCTTATAGAGGACGTTATGGAGAGTCCCGGAAAAAATACTCAGGTCTCGAAATTCCTATAACTTTTTGAGTTATTAATTCCTAAATTTACGATTTCTCCCATAGGAAATGTATAGGGAAACTTTTAAGTATTCATTGCAGTTATGTATTCTTTGAATGTAAACAAATCCTCAAGCAGGCACTGGCACAGGATTGTAATACGTAGTAATAATAATTTCACTTAATTCTTGTGCAACCATAAATGAATATTTATTCTATTTAATATTATAAATTTCATAAATTAGAAATAACTTCTTTATCGAATCTCTTTATTAGCCAAAATAAGTGTGCGAAAAGCCAATTTGGAATAACGAAAATATTAAAGGATTATGAAGATGACTTTAACCTTTAAAAAAAAGGTATTTCAACTTACTTTTCCTGTTTTTTGTTCCCTTGTATCGGCATTCGGTTTGGAAAGCTTCGATCCAAAACCGAGCGATACCACTTAAAAATATAAATTTGCAGTCGAAAAAAAAATTTGGAGCCGCAACCGAGAAAAGTTGTTTTTAATCATACCAATTTAAAATTAAAAAAAAATTCTATTATATTTTATTCAATATTATAGTAAGCACAATCAAAATAGCTTTATTTATGTTTTTTAGACCATAAATACAATGGATCAAGAAAAAACTTAAAATATCTTCTTTATAGGTTAAAGCCATCTTCATAATTCTTAAATATTTTCATCATTTTTAGAGATATTTGGTCCAAATTGGC